>JAJJMA010223126.1:0-13455 GCA_023529015.1 Papaver nudicaule
GCTATGTCGGCGAAACGACTTGAGCGACTCTTCTATCTGCGGCGACGGCTCTGACATGGAATCGTGCTTGACTGACTCTGAGCTTTGGACTTCGGCGTGCTGATGTAGGCTTGAGCGGATCTTCTGTCTTCAACGAATGACCATTACTTGTTGAGGAAACTGTTGTACGAAAATCTGAAGAGCTTCTTCTTCATTGAGCGGGTGAGATTCGACGATGTTGAATTAGGCGAGGTACTGACTGTCTTTGTAATCTTCAGCGATATTTTTTGTTGAGCATTCGTTGACGAAGATTTGGAAGTATTCGGCGATCCTTGCTTGAGGGTGAAACCTTTGTCTGCTTCTTCAGCTGGAGGAGATATGAAAAAAGTTCATAGACTCGAATGGTGCTATGGCGAACTTCTTTGTTGTCATGGATCATGATATTAACTGACTACTTGTGAATTTTGGAGTGGTGTTTGTATAGCGAGCTTTGCGAGTAACTGCTGGTTCAATTTTTGTTGTTGCTGGAGGAACTGAGCGGAAGAGTACAACTTGCTTTTAATATATATATTTGCCCCTACTCTTGCGCGAGGTTCTGAGGCAACGACTCCGGACTCATCGGCTTGTAGTTTTCATGTCTGCTTTCCTGCTTTCGCCGCTATGCTTGTTTTGTGTTGATTTGAAATACTTGTATTCGCCAAGTGATGTCCTGCAACCGAATCATAGAAAAATTAAAAAAAGAAAAGAAATTCTTTTAGCTTTCCTGATATACTTTTACTTTGTATTTCATGTACATGGTTAATTCTTTTAGCTTTCCTGATATACTTTTACTTTGTATTTCATGTACATGGTTGCCCCTTTTTGCTTTAGGAAGTAAGAGATCAAAACTTTTTAAAGCAAAAAACAAAACAAGAGTTGTGCATTTTTCTATATAAAAAAAATTGAACTTTTGACAATAAGTATATGGCTCTGCCCCTGTTACTCATCCTATGGATCTTATGAAATGCTTTAGGAAATATCAATAACTTGAAATAAATATGATATTGTAGCATGATATTCTGAGTTAGTGATACTTAGCTTTCTGCTGTTAAATGACCATTGCTTGTTCATTGCTAAGTTCAGCGAGTGAAATAAGATTGAGCAGTTGCCCCAGCATGTATCAACTGGTAGTTACCGATTTCACATCGGCGAAAGTTCGCGGTGATCAGCGAATATTTTGTTTTAACGTCGTTGATTCCTTTGAATGGAGCTATAACTGTTACTCAAAGTCAAGATTTAATGCCCTAAGGCGAACAACAAGGCAAATTTATAAGTAAGAAATAACATTGTCGATGCAAATACTAATGCGAACTTAGTGATCGTGCCCCTGCCATGGTTAATAACCCATAAGAGAAGTGAAAATGCATTTATAATGACATATATATCACAATAGAGCGTGCAACGAAATATTTGTAAAGTTTGTGATACTCAGCCTTTTTGTTTGGCATAGAATAAATAGTTGAGCGGTTGCCCCTTGAGTAATTCGAAAGCATTTGATGTTACCATAGCTATCAGTTGATATGCAACTGGACAAAATTTTTAACTTGCGCCGAAGTCAGTGCGATAATAAGCCAACTAATTTAGAAATAAGAGATGACTTAGCTGATTTATAGGAGACATCTTAATCCTGTGTAGGTCGGCGCTGTGTGAATGTACCAAGCTGAACTCTTCGGGGAATATCGATGTAATCAGCTCCTTGCCTTCTTGAAAGTGGATGATATGACCTCGCTTTAATACCTATGTAGATGCTTTTGAAGTTCCTGTAGGTATAACCTATCCAAACGACTTGAAACCCAAGTTAGTTTTTCACTGTGTATAGTTGAAGTCATGGCGGGTTAATGCAAATGTAATAACATAGGCGATGGTTTTAGATCCATAATAACGTTTCAAAGTCATAATATGCCGATATAGAACTATTGTAAGACTTTATGCTGATGCCCCTGAGTGGGCTGCCATGCTATGTAAATATTAGTAGCGATCTTTGACGAGATCCGTATACAGCTTTGGCGAAGGATAATGTATTGTACATTGATTTTGTAATAGAATATCCCTTTTGGCGAGATATGGAGAACGTTTTCTACTCCCTCAGTAGAAGGCGATTATGATACTTTCCCATTATTGTTTCGGCGAGCAAATGCCTTTTCCTTGTTGATTGGTGGCTCCCAATATGTAGCCATGATAAGTAGAATCTTCCAACTGGTACTTATGCGCGCCACTGAGACAATACGATCCTTGTCTTATCGGCGTGAAGTGTTTACAATGCTTTCTACATTGTGACCTACAAGTGGTTGAGGGTGCTTTCTTGTGTTCGCATTTTTCCATCAATGAAATCTCTTATTCCTTGGATACCTTGTAGGTTTTCAATCTTTGCTCTTCTTGCTTGTTATTTTCCATGTCTTAAGCGTTTTAGGCTGCTTTATGCCTTTAGTGTTATCTTCTTTGTTAGTTCAAGCGATGAAAAAATTTATATTCTGTCACTACAGAGCACCTTTGCCTCCATATTTATCTTCAAAGACTTAACCTATTATTGAGTGAAGTCTATTGCGTGTACCGCCAACAATTTCATTCAGAGCCAAGAGTAGCACGCCCTTCACATTGTTACTTGTGCCCGTCGGCGATCCTATTATAAGTGTTTGGGTCGCCCCGTAGTCTAATTACACAGAGGCTTCCGCTTGTGATGCTACACAGTGGCTCCCGCCGTAGGGTCTTATTCTCCAAACACTTACAGACCAACAAGTAACACGAGTGGACTAACAGCTAGCCTGGGTCAGACTTACCATACAGGGAGGTTGTTCACTCAATAAAATAGGCAAGCTATCATATCTTCTAAGCGAGAGCCCTTAGCTCTAGCTGACTTTTACAGTCCATGGCATTATGCCTTTATACATGGCACTTGGCCTTAATGTAGTACCTGATCAGGGTTTTGTTTTATGGCTTTTTGCCTCAGTACATTGTACTTAGTTTTCATAGTAAGACCTTTGTTTTGGTCTGGAGCAATTAACTCAGTAAATGGCATTTTGCCTCAATAGGACCTTTTTTTTGGTCAAGAGCAATTAGCTCATGTAATCGGCGAAGTTCATTGGCTTATTCGTTCGGCGCTTCTTATCGTTTTCGTGCATTATCGTATAAGCGAAGTTTCATTGGCTTATTTACCTGCGTTCAAAGACAAAAAAATATATCGACAACATAGTAGAATGGCAATTTTGCCCCATGTGTTAGCGATGATCACATAGTATTCAAAATAAATTATGAAATTCAAACTTGATTGAAAATCTCCCCCAGCTACGCTCTTGGGTTGAGCGAGGTGGATTTCTAAATATAATCATTGTTACATTATACTGCGCGTCACATCCATATGTAATCATTTGGTTTGATTCCAGCGAGTTTCAAAATATGATGCATCTTAAACTTAGTAGTAGGATGCCATTTAGGAATGCGAAACTATGCAGTCGCTATGTTATCACATCGCTAATCATTCTTTGCTCAAACTTATCTCAACGAACTTAAGCGTATATTACTTGAATATAGTGTGATTAGTATGATTTGCATGTGATATGGTAACGTGCTAGATTGTGACGCAAGGTAATTTATCTAAACTAAGATACTTGGAAATTGTAGTCAATGGTTTATAAGAAACATCTTAGAGAGATTTTTTTTTTTTAAAAAAAAAAACATGATCGGCGAGCCAAATAACTTCCATTTATTACGAAAATTATCACCAATACTCTGGTTAGATATCATAAGCATATGATATGCACTTTCGCCGAACTCAAAGGTATAGGGGTGGACTAAATTATGGTATTCAAATTAATTATATGAACGATGATACTAATCTCTCTATAATTTAAATATTGCTTCACGCTACAATGAATGAAGTTTCAAAGGGAAGAGATACTTAGCTTGCCGTCATGGCGATATAAGTGATTGTTACGCTTTATGAAGTTCGACGAGTTCGGTAACTGTGGATATTTCCCCTCGCATTTCGCTATAAGTTTTAACAGGTACCTGGGGTTTTTCAATCACAAGTCAAAAATGTAAAATATTAAACGACAAACTATAAAGTCTCAATTTTGAACAACGAGTAGGAAACATCGTAATACTGCAGATGATAATTTAGAAAACTCTATAAAGTTAACTTTAACGCATGTGGTTCTCTTATACAGGTATCATTACCCTAGGACGAATATTCATGGATGCCTAAGTAAAGAGATACATATGACTGGGGCACCACTCAAACTTCTAGTATGATATTTTAAATTCATTTTTCCCTTGGCATCCAAGGTAGTGCACTGTTTTGTCAATTGTGAAATCAAATATGCACTACAGAAGTGACATATGGCCGAGCTATCCATGAACTTGCCATTTGAAAACTGTTTACTTCATGTAATGAGACCTAAAAATGTTATGGATATAAAGTAAGCTAAGCCCTCGAAACGATGAAAGCGAATAGGCAGACAAAGTATATGTGCCGTTATGTGATATCAAAATAAATTAAGAGTAGTGAAAATGCAAAGTTTAGGATTTCTCCCCTGTGCTCTTAATTGGTGGCGCGGCGAGAAGGTTGGTCCAAAGTGATCAATGTGGAGTGACGAGAGCGACATTGCCACATCAAGTTGGCTTGAACCAGGCTAGCTGAATGATTCTGCACGAATTACCAGTACTTGGCGGGATGAGTTTGACGGATGGTTTGCTCGAAAATCTTTGCCCCTAGGGTCTGCTCCTCCCACGGATCATGGTTATGAAGTTTTACTTCCCCCGCAGGTATTATCCATCGACGAAATGAAAACCTTAGCATTAAGCATTTCATCGCCGATACAATCATAGGAGAAATTCCACTTAGGTATCGCTGCGAAAAACCAAATTCATTTGATGCATAGCTACGAATAAAGAGCTAAGATATATTACAATAGGGTGAGGAGCCCCTTCCATTTTTATTTTTT
This sequence comes from Papaver nudicaule, assembly GCA_023529015.1. Taxonomy (NCBI): domain Eukaryota; kingdom Viridiplantae; phylum Streptophyta; class Magnoliopsida; order Ranunculales; family Papaveraceae; genus Papaver; species Papaver nudicaule. The sequence continues at coordinate 4,959 of JAJJMA010223126.1, forward strand.
TTTAAACAAAATAGAAATAGTAATGGCGAGATGGATTAAATGTAAACATGCTGCGATAATTTATGTGAGAAGGATTCTAGGCAGATAGTGTTAGGACATTGTCCGATCAAACCCACTAGCGTTGGTATGTCAAGCTAGTTGTCAGTTTTAGGTGTCAAAACTCAATTCTTGATTTAGCCTACTAGAGTTTAGATTTCAGAATTGGGATATAGACAAAGTAGTAGAGACCTTGAAGACGAAGACTGTGAAGACAAAGAAGACATCAATTATTCTTCATCGACAAAAGGTTAGTAGGAGTTATGACTTTATGGAAATTCTTCTATTCTACTTTCTCTATTCTTTCGAAATATAGTCGACTACTTTAGTAGTGATAATAGCGATTGAGATCGTATTCTTGTCTAACGTGGCCTTGTGTCATGACCAGTGTTTGTTCCCACAAATACTGTGAGTACAAGAATGAATGAGATAGATTCGGTGCCATGTGTCCATTACAATGGTTTGCTTGCAAATTGTTAGTTGGATATGGATGAATCTAAAGGAGTACTCTTGAGCAAAGAGTCCATGGATTACAGCTGAGGACGTATACACGTTTAAGTCCTGGTCAGCCCAGAACTTCCAGCGGAATCCAGATTTGACGAAATCCGACAGGCAGACGGTTCACGAACCGGTTCGCAAACCAGAAAATCGGATTTCTTCTGAGTTCCAAAGTGACTGAACATTTCGTGAACCTGTACGCGAATCCAATGTTGGTTACTTTGCTAGTGTCGGATTTAGTGAATATTCTTTCAGAATTTCACTTGGGTCAAACTCTAAACTCCTTTATCTCTTAGATGGACTTGTATATCACATAATATATTTTGTGTTCCATCTAACGATCCTCAATGAGTCAATAAGATAAGATTATCTCTGGTCTGTTGGATTCTATCTTGAAGTGTTTTTGAGCTAACAAAACACTTGGCAGATAAATGATAAAAAGAATTCCAATTGAGATTAATCTCTATTACTTGGTTATCAAGTTTAGGGTTTCCTTAACTTGTGGGACAAGTAATTGATTGCTTTATTCCAAAGCAACCTATCTTATTGAATGCTATAAATAGAGGTGTTATGGACAAATACCGCAAGCATCAAGCATACGTGAAGGTCCTTAGGGAAGGTAGCGTAAACTCTTTTCACTTCGGTGAACGCTTGTTGTGGTATAGTCATCCTCTATAGGTTGCAGCTCCTCTGGGAACTCCCTACGACTATAAAAGACTTCTCTTGAGAGTTGGGAAGCACATGTAGGAGATTGAGACCATATATGGTTGAAATCGGATTAACCTGTAACCTTGGTAACCTGGTCACGTTCTTGTCTATTCCATAGTCCGTCACTTCTGCTATACGGCTATTCAATAACTGATACGTTACACACAGGGTTGAAAGGTAGCAACGCACGGCTGCACTCGGTGTTGTAAGACCTAGTTAGCTCCAGTTATACAAGTTTCTTAAGTGATTCTTCGTGTATAACTGAGGTAGAAACAAATTGGGAATAGCTTACTCGGTTTGCTTGTCAACCCTGATTTATGAAGTACATTTCCGTATGACCTGGATTTAATCATCCGAAGGAAGTCAACTTGTGTGTGGTAAACTGATAGAGGACAGTTAGACCATACGTCAACAATTAGGTTGCAAAGCCAGTATTGCTGACACAAGCCTTTGACATCGGTCAAAGCAACTCCTAGGCCTGTAAAGGACGTCAGCTGGGGGAATCAAGTGTGTGACGATCTGTGGGGGATCTAGAGACGTAAGAAGTGCGACAGTAGCCAATTCGCTTGGAGGGCTGGAGTTGGTCTCTGCTACATCCCAGACCGAAGTCTTATAGTAGGCTAGCGTTTGTAGACAGTTTGTACTGGGCGGTGTTCAATCTGGACGAGGTCCCGAGGTTTTTCTGCAAGGCAGTTTCCTCGTTAAAAAAATCTCTGGTGTCTTGTGTGCTTTTACTTTCCGCATTATATCTCTGATTATATAATTAAAGCACCAAGTAGTACGTTATTCAATAACTGTAGAGTTTAACTCCAAAGTCCCAACTTTGTTGAGTTGATCACCAAGATCACAACTCCAGTTATTAGAGTTTGGATATTGATTTTTGAGATCGTCTAAACTCAAACCATAAGACTCACGAGCCCAAACGAAAAGTTGGTTGTATTTCGGTACCCCTCCTTTTTCAGATAGAATGCCTTATAAGCCCGTACTACATTTCTGAATATCTGGTTGTTTTATGGAAAGATGTTCTGCCTTGGAAGATAGAGGAGGCCTCTATTTATAGTTTTGAACTCACCCTGATATCTCGACAGAGAAGGTGGAAGTCGTGGAAGAGTGGAGGAGTGGAGGACATGGGTTGGTTTCTGTAACTGCCTGAGTTGTGTAGAACATGTCCACTCGCGCCATCTTCTCGTAACTGTTCACTATCTCTATCAGTTTCTTTCGACTGTCGTAGACCGCTAGACCAATACCCCTAAAGTTATTCCCCCGTGTGATGTTTTGATGTCTCGAGTGATACGCAAATATTGTGTAGTTGAGTTGAGTTGAGTCTGAGTAGAGTCGTATGACTAATTGTCATGACCAACGTGAGTGTGGTGCCTCCAGGACACGAGTATAGGAGTGGCCTTGGCTATTGGCCAAGGCCAGTAGTTCATAGCGCCATTGGCTTGTGGCGCCATAGCCCAAGGGGCTACGGCCTTGGCCTTTGGCCAAGGCCAACCTGCAAAGCGCTTTCACGCTAACCCGTTATCATGGCGCCATGGCTCATGGCGCCACGGCCTTGGCCTTTGGCCGAGGCTAGTTTCTCGTGAATTCATGGTGGCTCATGGTTCGTGGTGCCATGCTATATGCCGCTTTGACTGTGGCATATGGCCAAGGTCAACTTTGTTGCAGCTGGTGCGTGCTGGCTGCCTTGGTTATGGTGTGCGTGTTTACGCTCAACATACTTGAAGTCATGGCGTGTTTATCCATGGTATGTTAGACCATCCTAAGTTTGGGATGAGGTCTGTTTAAGCATGTTTAGGCTGTTGTATGCTTCTCAGGGAGTTCTGGACAGGCCTAGAAACTTCGATATTCCTGAGGTTTTCATTAAGACTCGAATGTTGAGTCGTATATAAAGAGGAAATCCATGAGGATCCGTCTATGTTAACTCTTCACCATGTACCATATAGTGATCTGGTTCTGATGCCGAGGAATTAGAGGCGATGTCGACATGAAGCAGATTAATGGGTTTAATGTGTTGGTGAGATTATCAGTACTGCACTATGATATCATCCTCTCCACTGGGGGTTATAAGAGAGAACTCATAGAGAGTTTATTCAGCTCGTAGAACGGGTTGGATTCTGAGCTATAAAGATGTGCCTGAATAGGCAATTGCCTCTAGGTTAGGCCTGGTTAGAGAGTGTTTTTACAATCTTGTCCCTCTCTCATTTTTCACCATCTACACAAGCAAAGATTAGATAAATCAAAAATGCAGAGTTTAGAAAACCTCCCTTATGTTCGTGAGAATGATGCTACTATAACGGGTTGATTCGGATTTTAGCGTGGTGCTAGTACTTAGTGAGTATCGGCGAGATATCCATACTGCACTTGGCTCGAGAGTCATGCCCTCCTACATCTTTCGCTGAAGTCTTAGGCGGTTGATCAAACCTCTTCCAAAATAGATCCTGGTTATGAACTGTACCAACAAACACATGCGGAGGATTAAGTGTTGGCCAGTCTAGACTTCTAACCAAAGACAAATAACAAAGTAACAGTAAGATTCATCGATAAGAGAAAATGGTGATTTAAAATACGAAGGGTAACAAGAGATAATAAGATTTCTCATGTTGAATCTGGCTGGGCAAGGTTGCTTCTCCTGTAGATGCAAGTTATTAAGTTTATCTATATAGTGACTCTGTAAATGACGTGGGCAAGCCCTCTTAATGACTTCAATAGCAGATTCAATTGTAAATAGTGAGCAGTAGTAAACAAAGACTATAAGGTAGGAATTCTCCCTTTTGTTTGCGACTCAGCTTATTAGCTCGACGAAATGGCTTGATATGGCGTAATAACGAGGATCATGCTTGGAAAGTTAAGCAAAGTCACTCGCCATGGTGATTTGATACGAGAGCAGAGAGAAGCTGACTTGTCCAAACTATCGAGTTGTTCTTCGAGCTGCTATTGCCTCTGAATTCAATTCCCCAAAACCGATGGCTACCTTGGTATTCACATTACGTAAGGCTACGCGAATAACATTGTATACATGGTCGGTAAGTTGATTGCGATTCAAAATTATGCTGCTCTGACATGATGTTGCTATTCCATCCTTCTTGGGCTATCATCAACTCCATCAACTGGATGATAAAATGACCAGGGCCTGCTTTGCTGTTCCACGAGACGAACTTTGGTGTGATTTATGCATTCAAACTGGTTCTCATGTTGAAATGTCGACGAGCAAGTGATGGATTCCAATCTCATGTTGCTGCATGAACAAATGTAAATGGTTATAAGCCTCGGACCAAGAACTAAGTGTCATCGAATGAGTGAGATAATGGTATTGTGCTTGGTATTATCCAAAATATTCTACAGGAGCAACCCCAAAAATCAAGTTTAGATACTAATATTCAGACATTTGCAAACATTTGAAACAAATTTCATCGACAAAGTCTATGGATGGTAAATCTATACACAAAATTCGTTTTGGCTCAAGGTCTTACATAAAAATTAAACATTTATGGAAAAATAAAAATCCAAGTTTTGTTTGAGAAATAGTAGATTTGAAATTTCAGAAGTAAAGAGAAATACAGAGATACTTTCTCACTGGGTTTGTAGAGCAAGATATACTAATCGAAAATTTATAAACCTAACATGGTTTGAACTTAGATTTTGAAAAAAAAAAAAAAATGCCTCTGAAATCAATTAATCTTTAGATAAAGAACAAAACCATTGATTTATTTTGTGAATCAGGTCTGAAATTTTAAAGACGAAATTAAAGAGGTAAAAAGAAGATTTATCCTGTTGCCGATGATAATGTTTTAGATTTCATTTTTGCTGGAGATTCTTTCGGCTGATTTTGCTCTTTCTCGATGTACTTCTTATTCTCTGAAAATCCTCTATCTTTGAGAAGTTTGCCATAAGTTTTCGGATCTGAGCTTCATTTTTGCGTCTGAGAGTTGCTTCTTGTGATGAAAATACCCCTGAGACGACTGAATCTTGCTGAGTTCATCGGATCTTTGATGTTGAATTACTTTTAATTCATTTTTGAGCTTCTACCACACGATTCATCCCTTTTCCGGCGCCAAAATGTAATTGGTAAAATCCCCAAAGGTTAGATTCTACCAATACACCCAATCTAACATAGATATGATACACATTAACACAAGATAAGAAAGACATAGAGGGTTTTTTAACGAGGTTCGGAGCTAAGAAGCAATCCTACATCCTCGGATTATTAGTGATTGATCAAGAATTATTACAAGGATTTACATGGCTTCTCCATGGTGTTCTTGATGAAGGAGAAGAGTAGTAGAGAAGAAGATGGGGTGGAGAGAGAAATAAGTAGAGGCCTCCCTTTACTTTTAGGGTTACATTGCTTTTATATGAGACTAGATCCGACGAAGTTACTTATCTACCCTTACTGGGAATCCTATGCTAGAATTCTTCTATGGTGTATCTTCTCCTAGGCGAGGTTAAGTTACAACTGCCTTGGTCTTGTGTTATGTAGCGGATACACTCCAACACACAACAATTGTTTGTCCTCTTTCGCCGACAAGCATGGCCGGCGACCTTACCTCTTATTCTTCAGACTTCAGCGAACTGGCCCTCTTCTGGATAAGGATTGCTGACGTGGATCCCACTGAGTCAACGAGTCAACTCTGACAACCTGGTCGTACTGATATTCACATAAATGCCCAACTAACTTACAACCCTTTGTCGGTGACGTGTCCAATCTCGCTGATCATAGTTCGCCCTTTCATTCTTCTCATGATATTCGCTGGTGTAGCTTCGGCGGCTCTATACGCCAATCTCTCAAAGGAGATAATTCGTCGTGGCCTTCCATTGATGATTCTGTACTTATCAGAGATAGTCTTCTTATGCAGCTTCACCTCTAGGATGCTTATTTGTAGAAGGCACTTTCTACACTCACACTATACTCAGGTTGTTGTTTGAATATGATTTGTGAGATCGTTCAAACAAGCATAATCAACTAGGTTCACGAAAACAAAAAGTTGGTGGTATATCTCGGTATCCCCGCTTTTTTACTAACCACTTCCTTTTGTACATATTGATCTTGAAGGATCATAAGATGAATTCTCTTGGCACGTAGGTTTTTCATACTGACTAATGATTTTAAGAACTACGTGGGTCTAGAGTTTGTTTTGGAAGAATTATTCGACATCCAAAGCGTTCATGAACGCGTTCATATAGCTGTAGGTAAATTCCTGAACTCTGGCTTGACTAACGTGAATGCGTTCATATACAAGTTCAGAAATTCCTGAACTCTAAACAGTCACGACATGAACGCGTTCATAACCACCTGAGACTAAGAACTTCTTTAAGGTTTTTACCCCATATGAACACGTTCATGAGCGCGTTCATAATGAGGTTCTCTGAACTCCTGTCCACTTTTCAAGTCTTTCACTTTCACGTAATTTTCGCAAACCAATTTGCATTGTTTACTTGCTAAGACATATTTCCATATCCTTCACATAGGTCAAGGAAAGTCTTCTCACCACCTTAGGCTATTTTGCTAAAGGATTAAAAGAAGATTGAATTGGACCTCCAAATAAGTTATGGACTTTTACATGTTCGAAAACTTACTTGAGCCCTACTCAAGGTTGCTCAATATTCAAGAAAATGCTCCCTTGATGATCAATATAAATAGATGACCTTCTACAAAGATACAACTTGTATCTTCTACACATTATTGTGTATCCTTGCATAAAGGTTGGTCGTCATCTCGAAGCCCTTTTCTCTAGGCTACTACTATTGAAAGACTTCACTTGAGGGTCATGAAGCACAGGTCGGATTTAACAATCCTGACCTTGTATTTAGGTTTTATTGTATTGTTGCGGCCAATCAATCATTAAAAAACCAAAGATTTTGATAAAAACTTCGTACGGCTGCAAACGATGTTACAAGTCCTAGAAGTTCCATAACGCACTTCACGAATTAGGTCTTGTATCAAGTTCGCCAAGCTTTATGAGGTAAAACTAGTTAGGCAAGATCAATAAGCCCTAGCTAGTATCTCAATTTCCATTAATTGACTTTAAGTCTAAAGGAGATCACCTTTCGCATTCTTTGTTGAAAAACAAATCGAGTACAACCAGGCGTCTTGTTAGAGGCAGGGTAGCAGTAGTCTTCACGAAGGACGGTGGAGCAACTCTTAGGCCTGTAAAGGACATCATCTAGGGAATCAAGTGTGTAGGTTTCTGCGGGAGCCAAGAATGTAATAGCATTACAGTAGCTGAATTGCTTGGAGGGTTAATTCAGTCTCAATACATTCCAGTCCAAAGTCTGATAGTAGGCCAGCATCTATATGTGCTTAATATTGTATGTGTTTAAATCTTGACTAGGTCCCGGTTTTTTTTATGCTGGTTGTGGTTTCCTCGTTAACAAAACTTCTGGTGTATTGGTTTACTTTTACCTTCCGCATTATATTAACTTTGATTGATATAATTAAAGTATTGCAAGTTTGTTGATTTAAACCTTCGAGTGAATCCATCACTTTGAGATCTACGAAAACTTTTTCTTGTTAGGGATTCGTGTTAGAGCATTGCTCGGTCAAACCTACTAGTGTTAGTATGTCAAGCTAGTTGTTAAGTTTAGATGTCTAAACACAATTCTTGATTTAGCCTACTAGAGTTTAGATTTCAGAATTGTGATATAGACGAAGTAGTTGAGACCTTTAAGACGAAGACAGATATTACCAAAAAGACATGACATATTCTTCATCGACAAAAGGTTAGTAGGAGTTGTGACATTATATAGAATTTCTTCTATTTTACTTATTCTATCTTTCAGAATAGTCGGTTACTTTAGTAGTAACTATAGCATTTAAGATTATGTTATCTTGTTTACATATATAACCATGAGTTATGTTGGTATACTTTCCCAGTGTACAAAATTTACAACATACATGAGATAGATTCAATACACTTTCCATTACAATGGTTTGCTTGCAAATCACATGTAGGAGAATTGATGGATCTAAGGGGTACTCTAGAGAAGAGTGATGGATTATAACTCAGGACGTATCCACGTCTAAAGTACGAAAATTGGCCCATCCCAAGTACTTTGAGCGGATCCAGTTAAAACCCCAATTTGGCACCAGGCAGTGCCCGAACCGCTTCACGTACAGAAGCTCCGGATTTTCCAACTGAGTTCCAAAAACGTTGATTTGTACATGTACATGTATGTGAACATCAGATCCGATGTTTTAAGGTAGAATTCCAAGTTCAGGAGGTTCGCGAACCTCTTGATAGCAATTTTCGGGATT
>JAJJMA010223147.1:0-24212 GCA_023529015.1 Papaver nudicaule
TGAGGATGAACATTTTTATGCTGATGCAGAGCCTAGCACTTCACATCCTACCACAAATTCTAAGGCAGTAGCTAAGGAGGCTGAGGTGAGTGATGAAACCATTCATGCTCCTATGTCTAAGGCAGTAGCTAAGGATCCAGTTGAGACTTATGGGAGAAGGACACGGAGATCACATCATATTGGGGACAATAGTTCTATCCAGCTAAATCCAGCTGCATCTGATGCAGGGGAAAGTGAAGATAGACCTAGTCTGGAAGTTGTTATGAACATAATTTCAAATTTACAGGCTTTGAAGGAGACAGATGAACAGAGAGAAGAACAAAAGAGACTGAGAAGTGAGAGAGCCAAGCAGGGTTATCTTAATTCTAAGTCACCACATTTCATTGCCAACAGACAAGGGGGATCAGGTGAACCAGATGATGATCCTTATAAAGATGGAAGACCCCCTCCTAGAGCGAAGAAGAAGCAACAGAGGATACCATCTGAACCTTATAATGATGGAAGAAGAACTCCACGACCAAGATCTAGGAGTTCGGCAAGAATAAGTCATCTGGCAGAGGAGGCAGAAGATACATCCAACAACCAGCCGAGTCAGGATTATTCTGAATATGCTTAAGGCTTATCTTTTGTCATTATGATTTAAGAGAGTCAATTTTATGTTGCATGTTACACATCCTATGTATAGGACTAGCGTAGCTAACCTAAGTATGCAAAACTGGGAGCTAATTGCATATTTTTTCAGTTTTGGTAGATTGTAGAGTCAATTGTATATCTCCTAGTCTACATGCTAATAGACACCTTTTAGGCTGTTAGAGGGTGTCTGTGTATAGTTGTCAGTTTTTTGTAATTTTTTTCAAAAATTAATTTAATAACTGATTAACCGAATTAGCTATAGAAACTGATATCGGGCCTGTTTTAGAAATTGGGCCTGTTTTAAGGATTCGGGCCTGTTTTTAGGAATTGGACCTGTTTTTAAAGTGCCCCTTAACGCTGCACTGAGGTTGGGAATAACCAGGTTGGCCCAAGTACTGTTTTAACGAAGAAGGGCAGCCCCCACGTAATTCTTATTTCGCGACACTTTTGAACCCTGTGTTCTTCTTGTATTCGAAACCATCGACTCCGAGAGTTGCCAAGTGATGAATTGAGTTGTAAATTGCATCATTTTTATTATTAAACTTCAAAGTACATGTAAAATAGAAAACAATGTAAAATAACAATAGTATATGAGGATTCAGCGGACATAAGTGTATCAATTAGGTACTCTTGAATAGTGTTTTGAGCACCTATCAAACTCCCCCACACTTAGTCTTTGTCTTGTCCTCAAGCAAACACATCTCACTTTTTTATGTGTATGTATATATTTTTTTATTTTATTTTTAATTTTTTTTGAAGCGAATTTACCAATTTTCAAACTTAGTCAAGCCCATGAACTCAAAACAGCACAAGCCCAGCTGCTCCTCAAGCCCATTAGTTCTTCCTTCTCATCTCAAGTCCAGCTGCAATTCCTCAAGTGTGCCAGTCGCACCTTCCAACAATCGTAACTCTTCACCCAAACATCCACAACCTGACGCCAAAATCACCCCAGTTCAACACCATTCAACCATCAACAACAGCTCCTTCTCTTCACCTTTAACCCTTCCCCAATCACCTGCAAGATACAGCAATAACCACACAGCCACACAACACTCAAGCCTCAACTGCGACTCCCATTCTCTCTTCCCCTTTCCATTCTTCAACTCTGCCTCATACTGATCTCCACTGTAACACTGCAACACACCGCAGCAAATCAGCATGACAACCAGCTACAGCACAACAAACTCCATTTGAAACCCATAGAACTACGACAACAGCTACAGCAAATCACCACAGCAGCCTCCACCAACAGTTCACCAAAAACACCTTGTTCTGCATCATGTTCACCTTGTTTCTGAACTTTCAGCCACTGCATAAAATCATCACACTAACCTCCAGCACTTCTTTTCTTTCTTTCTTCACTCAAAGCTAACTGGTAGCTTTGAAACGACATCAAATGCACCTCAATTCCTATCTTCTCATCAGTTGTAACTCACATCCTCTAGCCTTTCTGTCAGTGTGTAATCTCCACACAAACCCATAGTAACAACTCCACATTCCAGCACCATCATCAGTTCAGTGATTTCTTCGAACATTTCGTGTGCATCGTGTAACTAACTTCTTGTTAAGTTTAATTTGGTTTTTCTTCTCAGCTCAATAGCTCTTCCTGCAAATCTTTTCATACACAAACAAGACAATCATCACACCCTTGACCAATAATCCACCAAAGCTCCATCCAGTAGCTATCATCAACCCAATTTCTCTGTGAGTTCATTAACTTCATAAATCCTTTGCAACCTAACCAGTAAACCCTTGCAATTCATCCACAGCATCAACAACAAATCCAAAACTTTATCAGCTCAAAAACCCCAACAGAACCACCATGAACCTGATCACACGACATCAACAAATTCACCCCCAGACCGCCATGAACCTTAACCTTGCTGTTATGTTGTTGTTGCCGTAATCCAAACTCCATAATCTCCTTCATTCACCAGGTAGCTCAACCCCTGATCTCAGCTCAAAACACTGCCCCAAATACTTCACAGAAATGTGCTGACACCCACCATTTCTGCTTAACAGTCCACACATATAGCAGAAAAACTCACCAATCTCCTCTCAAAACTTCAGCAACCAAACTCGAGTCACTTTGACAGCAGCAACACTTTACTTTCATATCAGATGAACCCCAAAACCCATAACAACCCGTAATACCAGCTCCATTTCTCACCTTCGCACTATTTGACTAGTTCAGGCATATCATCAAACAACTGTTGTGCACGTTTCTGGTTTGTAGAAAGTGAGCTCAGTTGTTTCTCTTCAAGCACAGCTCCGTGCATGCAAGGTTTAAGTTCATACACACACACAAACAAAACCATAATCCATTGAGACCCATTCTTAATTCAGCACCAACGGACCCAAACAGCAGCAGCAACAGGGCATATTCTTCTCTTCTTTCCCTGTTATTTCCTCTTCTGAACCCTGGATCATCTAATTAAGCTGCCTCTCAATCGTAGCTCGAACCAGCACCAAACCCAAGTCTGTGTATCCTTGTTTGCAATGACCTTGACTTGCAGCCATCGTATCCTTAACAATTTACCCGCCTGAATCTTAGCAACCTGGTGACTGTAATTGGTTGCTCTCTTTGGTTCTTCTCACACAATTCTCTGTGAACCCATGGGACTCAATTCTTCATCTTGAAATTGGACCTTGGCAGATAACTTGAAGCCTTGTCCCTGTAGTTGAAATTGAATCTGAATTGGAAATGGAAATTGAACTGTTGCATGGTTATTTAGAACAAGGGGGTGGCCCTTAGCATGTAGCTTGGATCAGAATAACGAATCAACCCATTGTTGTTTTTTTTTTTTTTTCCCGGCAGTTCTGTTTTTCGCCAATTTTTTTTTTTGTTGTCTCTTTTTTTTTTTTTTTTTTTTTCTTAAGGATTGAGAAACAAAGACTTGCCTCCCCACACTTGAACTCTACATTGTCCTCAATGTAGCTTGACGCGTCCAATGGAATTCAAATACGGGTAGATATCCGGTGGGTTGACTCCCACAAAGCGAAATCGAATGGGTTGACTCCCATTAAGCACAATCTTTGTATCTCTGCGAAAAGAACAAACAAAACTGTAAAATCAGATATAAACAATGGGTTGCCTCCACGTAGCGCTTGGTTTAACGTCATCAGCCTGACATGCAAGATTGATTTCCCGTATACCAATAATTTGAAAATCTGGGGATCCGTCCAAACGACAATCTGCAATTCTAGTAACAACCTCAAAAAGATATTAGCATACATAAGCACCAGTGAAGCTATTAATTTATGAAAGCCACCCCCATACTTGAACTTTTCTCCACTTGGAAGTGGATAAAGAACATAAAATAAGGGTACTTCTACGGGTTCCTCCCGGTAAACATGCTCAATGCTAGAATCAAACATGTGTAATGGTCTATACTTTGAAGCAAAATAATCCATAAGAACAATAGAATCACAAATATCAAATCCTAGATGAGGTTTTTTCATAAAAGTTGAGGAAACAACTCTTTGAGAAACTACTTCAACTAGGGGAGGAGGATCATAAGAAATAGAATTATGTAAAGGATTAGACAAACCTTTTACAATTTCTTGTAGAACGAGATCCTCATTGTTTTGAAAAAAATCTAATGAACTATTTACCTCAAGTGTATCGTGATCCTCAACCAAACTTTTCAAAAACCACTCTTCATCAGTTTCTGCCTCAACTGAAATCTCAGCTTTAACGTCTTCATCATGGTCCATGGAAATCTCGATTGGTTCCTCAGCGATATCTTTCAATTCAGTTTCATTCTCAATTATTCTTTCATCATCCTCATCATCAGAATCATCATTGACATAGTGTGGATCATCACAACGTCGTCGAAGTGCTGCATGTATGATTCTACTAATCTCTTCGACAATTTCTTCTGGTGCTCCATTATCTTCCAGCTGATAAATTTTTTTCGAGAGTTTTCTTACGCTTACACGTTTCCCAACATTACTCACAACAGAATCCTGAGAACACAACACTTCCCGTTGAATGGGTGAATGATCATAAATACGATCAGGAGTTGGTTCAGGTATCCTGTAATAAGATTCGGTTGGTATAACGTTCTCCCTATTACGTTCAAGCTGCTTTAGTTCACGTCGCATATCCTGTAGTCCATCTAGAATCTGCATACAACTAGAATAGAGCCAATTAGAAGTATAACTGTCCCACCGTCCTTGTGGTTGTTCACTTACGTACCCACCCGAAGGTTGATATGTCTGAGAATAACCAACATGTTCCCTTGGAAATTGATCAAAACCAAAAGATTGATTCTGATAATATTCCATGGGTGGTTGGGAGTTATAAAAAGATTGAGAATTAAAACAAAATTGATCACCATTATAATATTGTGCCTGGTCTTGTGCATCGTACATGTTATTTCCATAAGGAAACATGACGACTCACAAGAATAGAATACATCAAAAAAATAAGAAATCAAAACAACTAACAACCGCAATGCCTCCCCGGCAGCGACGCCAAAATTTGATGCGTTGTCAAACAACAACAAATATAATTCAGTTCTTAACCTTCACAATAAATAAAATAATATAGTGGCAAGAACAGATTCGATCCACAGAGAGGTATTGGTTGTTATTTATTATCGATTTCTAAAGTAACCAAGGGGGGGATGTTTTGTGCAATAAAAATAAATTAAAATAAAAGCGAAGAGATATTAAAAATAATCAGGAATTGAGAATACTGGTTAAGGGTTCATCTTCAATCACATAACATGCACTATGAATAATATTTGGAGTTTCTATTTAATCTCTCATCATCAAAAGCCCTAGAATACATCATCGCGAAAATATTCCGTAATTTCCTAATGTCATCACACACCATAACGATGAATGTGTGAATTCTACGTAGAGAATAACTCAACACATCGAATAATCGAGTTCAACTCTCTAAGAGCATTAATATCTTTGAAATAGGCTAATCAATGCAATGAACTACCAAGAGCAGTTCATTCAACAAAGGTCATATTCTACATACAATTCCTAAAAGCTATCACCGCAATCAGAATTATATTGTACTACTTGTGAACAGGTTCATCGACGATTTTGTATCTCAAAACCTACATAAACCAATTTAATTTGCAACTTAAACTAATATACATCCAATCTTAATGCAATACATCAATCATGCATTCATACGCACAGTAAAATAAGAACGATGATGAAAAGAATAATTATAACTCCAAAAATAATCACAAAGCATGTCTATGATATCCGACTACATTCTTAACCAATATAGAATTGTTTAGCTACTCATAGCTTTATTAAAATCCATAAATAAATATAAAGGAAATAATAAAAGCATAACCTTATTCGCGGTGCCTCGAAAATCGTGCTAAAAACCCTTGTCGTGAACAGTAACCTCGGCCAAAATAACTTCTGCGTGAAAACCCCCCCTAGTGTGTACGTCGACAGTCCCTTTTATACACATCACTGAATTTGGTATATAAACTGATATCGGGCCTCTTTTAGAAATTGGGCCTGTTTTAAGGATTCAGGCCTGTTTCTAGGAATTGGGCCTGTTATTAAGGTGCCCCTTAACGCTTCGCTGATGTTGGGAATAACCTGGCTGCCCCAAGTACTGTTTTAGCGAAGAAGGGCTGCCCCCAATAATTCTTATTTCGCGACACTTTTGAACCCTGTGTTCTTCTTGTATTCGAAACCATCGACTCCGAGAGTTGCCAAGTGATGAATTGAGTTGTAAATTGCTTCATTTTTATTATTAAATATTAAACTTCAAAGTACCTGCAAAATAGAAAACAATATATGAGGATTCAACGGACATAAGTGTATCAATTAGGTACTCTTGAATAGGTGTTTTGAGCACCTATCAAACTCCCCCACACTTAGTCTTTGCCTTGTCCTCAAGCAAACACATCTCACTTTTTTTATTCGAATATGACGCCGTGGTTTGGCTCTGAACTCTGAAGTTTTGAATCATTCATTTGATTCTGTATATGAACATCTTGTATACCATATCTCACTTCTGGATTCCGAAACCATATTTGTGTATCTCAACTTATGAATTTTCAATGTTTGAACCTCAATGTAGGTTTTGATAAAACTAGACGTTGATTTCGAAACCATAATCGGGTTTTCGCATTCATAAGCTATTGGTCCAAAACTTAAATATTGTGACCAATGAGATATAACAGATTCGAAACTATGTTTGTGTGGCTGACAGTGACTTGAGAATCAAGGCCAATGTGTGTTGACCATGTGAGATCTAAAAGGTCGAAAAGACCCTGGGGTTTCCTAAATGTTTATGTGAATCGGGAAATATATTCCTATGCGTCGAGGCAAAAAAGGTGTGATGCTGAAACGGTTATCGACCACATGGACTCTCAAGTTCGACACCAAACATTTGTAGAGAATTTAATATGTGTTTTTTGTTTGGAAACCTTAAACAAGGTTTTGTTAAACAGAATCTAAATTTCGAAACCAAGCTTTAGGTTTCGCTATGTGGAAACTTGATTTGGGAACCTTAAATTAGTTCTGATCATATAATGAGCTTTAGGTTCCGAAACCTTAATTTGGTTTCTGCCAAAACTGACGTACGTTTCGAAACCATAATATGGTTGACTCAAAATGCGTAACTTCGAAGTTTAAACTCTACATTTTTTATTTGTGCTTCAACGAATTAATGAGTTTGATATTCTCGGTTTGAAGTTTGAATTAGTTCATCTTCAATGTACAACTAAGTGGGATTGAGTCATCATCTGGAAAATGGTTAGTCGCTCTAGTTAGTGGACACATGATTACGGATCAATATTGTACGTGATTAAATCTTCGTATGCTTTACTACTTGATCAAATATTCATTTGTTTATTCATTTGATGTTTTGATTTGAATTCTTGGATATCAATAACGTGACATCTATATTGGAATCAAGAATTCAGGAGATTTAATATTTTTGCTAGTTACTCGTGGAATCTCGCACCGTACTTCCAATGGTATATCAATTTGCGTGATTTGGAACGTCTGAACCAATGTGTTCACTTAAGCTTAACACACAAGGCTTTGTCCACGTTTGTTAAGATGCGTTTATGTGGAACGTTGAACCACGTTGGACAAGATCCCACTTCCACCTAGGTTCATCTGGTTAGCCCAGCAATACCAAGGAAGTAATGTCGATATTATAAAGCTGGTGACGACATTTGGAAGTAATAATATCTAAGGAGATTTTCGAAACTAAGGACACGTTTTCGAATTGAGGTCTTTCCCAGGGATCATATTTGGTAAGCACCATATTTCAAATTAATAAGAAATATCCAAATATACCTTAAGATATTATTTGCTTTGATTGCTCTTGGCTAAACATGTTTCAAAAATATATTTTCTTTATGGAATATATTTTTCTTAAATGTAAAATGCTAGAGTATTAGTTCTCATTAAAACCTATGAGACTAAATGGGAATTTCGGAACCATTATGTAAATGTGCTTTGTGGAATTTCCGAAATTAACTTTGCCTCATTGTTAATGCATAATTTCGGATGGACATGTGGCGCTATCTCCGGAGTTTACGCACGGAAGCAACGAGAACCGCGAAGGATAAAAACATATCCCAGAAAAGCAATATCTCATCACGAGACGATGAAATCCAAGGGAGGAGATCGAAGGATCATCAACCTAGGATACTAGGAGAAAGAAGGCACGTTAAGGAGTAGTTACACCGCATTTAATGTTGTTGACAGCATGACAGAAGTTGTCTGTCGATTGGGGATTGGTCCAGCCAACGATGGAGGACAGAAACCTAGACCAATAAGGAGCCGACAGCGCAAAGAAACAACAAGGATCCTTCACATAGCAGTACGACGAGACAGGATTGGATGATAAGGGCGGTCACCGAAGATGGACGATCCAGCCAAAGTACAGCAAGAGAACGAAGCAACCAAGGATAGCAAAGAGCCACGCCCATAGGAGTACTATAAATACCCCCTCTCATCAACAACAATGGGGGTCGCAAAGTTTGGGAAGGATAGCTAGGAGTGAGAATCCTTGGATGAATACTCTCCAGATTCCATTTGACCTCTATCCATTAACAAATTGAAGTGACTTATAGTGTAAACCAGAGAAAGCTTTATTGATTTGATATAATAGAACATCTGATTTTACCCCCGAGGACGTAAGCACACGGCTGTTGAACCTCGTTAATTGTTGTGTTGATTACCATTTTAGTTATATCTTTTCTAGTTAACTTTGTCGACGATTGTCTTCAAGATATTATCACGATTATAGTCAGTAGCCAACTTGGATCATAATAACCAACGCTAATACGTTCAAATCCATGAACCAATCCCCGGTTATTAACGAACAAATGCCACAAACGACTTACGCAATCGATCCTTTAACAATATTCATTTGAAGTATGATATGGGAAAATTAGTATCAATACTCATTTCAAAGCTAAAGCCTTAGTCAATATAAATAGGAGTGGTATCTCTCCTGAAAGCTTTAATCCTCTTGGCCAAGCTCTTCTTCGAAATTGTAAGCTTGTGTTGCCGCTTTTCTTTTCAGTTAACTTTGAGCTTTTGCTCTCGGTCTAGAATTGCGTGAAACACTACGCCACAGGGCCTGATTCCCAACGTTTTTTTTTTCGCATCTGCAACGTTAATAGCCGTTGCGCCCTAGGCAACGTCAAATAACGTTGCGCAATTTTTTTTAACGTTGCTGTAAATAGGAATTATTAAAAATTAATTAAGCAACGTTATTAACGTTGCCAATAGCGTTGCGCCTTCAAGGGCTTATATGTCTTTTTACCGGAAAATAGATTTTCCGGATTTATATTATGTTTTGCCTATTTTCTTTTTTTCCTTATCCGCTCGTCTGCCTCTTCTTCTCCGTTTTCCTCTTCTCTGTCTCTAATCTTCTTTCTTTTTTTCTCAAAATCACTGCAATCACTGAAATCATGTTTGAATACCTCTAACCCTATACCCCAACTACACAAAACCTTTAAACAGAAATCTAAATCAACTCATATAAACCCTCTGTGATTCTCGCGAAACCCTAAAAATCCATACTGAAATTGTAGAAGCTCGTTGATTCTCACGTTATAAACCCTAACCCTAACTACTGATGTGATGATGTTACTTTTGTTTGATTTTGATAACGACTTATGTATAAACCCTAACCCTAGAAATTGATTTTCTACCCAATTTTAATTTTAACCTAAAATGTTTGTTTCTGTTTGATAGGATATCACCAGGTCGGATTTCAAATCTCGTTTCTCTCATGTCTGAATGGAGAGCTCACAGCGGTGTCCCATGGTTCGATGGCTACACCAGGATCGAGATTAACAGGAAGTAGTAGTGGCTTGGTTTGAAGGCAAGGCTAAACACCAAGGTAATGGTTCAGGTTTTGGGTGTGATTTCGGTGTGAATTTGGGTTTCTGAAGCCGAGATGAAAAAAGGAAAATCAACAAGAATTAGAGAGGAGTCTGGTGGGTATTTTCAAAGGCTTCAACAAAGGAAATGGCAAGATTAGTGGCTCGAGTTGGTGTTGGTTTGAATATGTAATTGGACTGGAAAACAACCAAAACATGACGCTGCTGCAATGAGTTTTGGGATGATTTTAGAAGCAAGAAGATGCTAATTCGAAGGGTTTGAGAAGTGAATAGACTCCTGATATGTATGTTATGTGAATGATTGTTACAGGGAAGGAGCTGTGAGGAATTTGAAACGAATTGAACTTGTTCTTCTCCGACAGACATAACGCACGCAAGCTGTTTGATATAATGTTTAGTGCAGTTTTTGCCAAACCAGGTGCAGAACTAGGCAAAGAGGATGATGCTGCTGTTTTCATGATGCTTATGGGTGTGTTGGCAATGGATTGGGCATGACGACATGCAATACTGAAAGCTGAAATGGGTTGGAGACACTACATTTAAATTACTGAGCACTACCTTTTTGCTAGAAACCCTGAACTACAGCCACTGGTATTCGGCAGTAGCGCTTTAATTTCTTGCCAGTTTATGTGTTTTAATTTGTATTGACTTTCGGTGTATGCAAGTATGTGTTTACATGATATGCTGTTGTATTTGTTTCAGGGTCCAAGAATGGTCCGTGATGTATTCCGTCTTGCGAAAGAGAATGCTCCTGCTATCATCTTTATTGATGAAGTAGATGTCATCGCTACTGCTAGGTTTAATGCCCAAACTGGAGGCGATAGAGAAGTTCAGAGAATTCTCATGGAGCTCCTGAATCAGGTAAGACTCTTGCTGATAGACCTCTATTGTATACCCTGTAAACACTTTAGGCTCCGCTGCTCCCAGATTTTATGTTCACTTGGTGAGCCTTCTTATACTCATTGCATGATGGATGATCTTGAGCTAAACGTGGTGCGTCTTCATGTTGATGGAGTGGTGGTTGGAGAAAAGCCTTTAACTTCCTTCTCTAAGGATGATTCTGAAATGGAGGAGTTGAAGAGACTAACTTTGGCTGGTCCAAATGGAGATAATCAGGAAGTGAAGGGTTATGTTCATCATCCTCGGATATTGCCTCCGGCATCCTCTATTAATGGTCACTTTGCTGAGGTATGTTAGGATATTGCTAGATTTATCATGTAGTTTTATTCAAGTATGTTTGGGCATATCCTCATGTATCAGTACGTGTACTTCGAGACACCTATTACATTTAGCTTAAGCTGCTTTTTCTTTACAGGGAATTGAGCAGTTTCAGCAGGCATTAGATAT
Organism: Papaver nudicaule; assembly: GCA_023529015.1. Classification (NCBI taxonomy): domain Eukaryota; kingdom Viridiplantae; phylum Streptophyta; class Magnoliopsida; order Ranunculales; family Papaveraceae; genus Papaver; species Papaver nudicaule. The sequence goes on from JAJJMA010223147.1 coordinate 11,343, forward strand.
TGCACCTCGAAGTGTATCTGCACACTGTGGGCTTGCTTCGGGGATGCTTGGATTGGCCAAAGAATGTGTAAATTCTGGTGCATTTGCTTGGGGAGCGTCACTATTGCAGGTTTACCTTCAGCAAGTGTACCTTTGTCTAATAAGTTTGCATTGTAAAAGGCAATTAACAAAGAGTAGAAGTTTTTGTATGATTGTTTTAGGAAGCATCTGATATTGCAAAGGCAAGTTCCGTCTTATCTGGAAATGCTTCTTGTACGTAGAAGTTGCATGGTGATATTTAGGTATAATCATATGAAGGTGTTACTTGTGGGTATTTTCTCAATCTGTTAGAATCCAAATATTAAGATGATTTCTCAAATTATAGTTTTTCAACTCAAATCTGGTCTAACTTCTGAAGAGCATTCCTTCATCTTTGTCAGCTTACATTTGCAAAATGTTTTCCATGGATGGATGGAAAGATGTGCATCGAATATGATGAGGTGGCATTCAGAAAATCCATCACTTCCTGGAGAAAAAGTTTGTATCTGGCGGCAGTTTCTGCTAGTCGTTCTTATCTGCGAGCATTGCACTTGACCCCATGGAAAGCTAATATCTATGCTGATATTGCAATCTCAATGGATCTGATTCGCTCACTGGAGGAGAGAAATGAACCCAAACCTGTTGCTTGGTAAGGTATCTAATTTGTCAAGCACCGCCTTCTTCTTAACTTGCGTAAACTGACATATGATGCGCACCAGGCAGCTGCCTGAGAAAATGTCTTTGGGTGCCTTATTTCTCGAGGGAGACAGTAGCGACTTCTGGGTAATTTTAGGGTGTTTATCCACTCATTCTGCAATGAAGCAACATGCTCTGATTAGGAGTTTGCAACTGGATGCATCTCTTGCAACCGGGTAAGTAGTTATGCCCCTTGTTGGTATGATGATCTATTTGGAAGCTTGATAATATGTAAGTTAAAACATATTTTTACTTTAAGTTAAAACATAATATGTTAGTGGTTTTGAATGTTGGAATGTCAAGAAACTTTCTTCTTCTTTTTTAATCTGTATAATCGTCACTAACATGATATGGAGATGGAGTAGGTACTTCTTTCTTATGTTCTTAAGCTATCTTTTTCAGCTTGCGGAGTTCCAAATTGGTCTTGGACATATTGCTCTTCTTTCAGGGCATCTACAATCCCCACAGGTATAACCGTATGTTGGTACTTTGTCTAAGTGAAATTAGCTAGTAATTGGAAGCTGTGTTGCCGTCAATCGAGAGTCATATTTATTGCAATTTGCTTTCCAACAACTGTTTAGTTACCTACAATTCATAATGCAGGTATTTGGAGCCATTCGCCAAGCCGTGCATCGTGCTCCTCACTGTCCCGAATCACAAATTTAAATGGTCTCGTACATGAAGCGAGATCTGACTACCAGTCAGCAATTGCTTCTTACAAACTAGCACGATATGCCATCACTACTTCTGCAAGAAAGACATCCGAATCCCATCTCTATGACATTTCAGCTAATCTAGCCAGAGCGTATTATATGGTAAACACAAGTTCTTTCAATTCCTGGTACTTTTTTATTTCAACCAAAATAAGAACCCTATTTTAGATCATATGTGATACATGTAAGAACCCTAATGTTTTTCCTATGTAGATGTATGCTTTGAAAGATGTATATGTAATCTACTTCTAATGTTTTTCCTATGTAGATGTATGCTTTGAAAGATGTATATGTAATCTACTTGAGGATACATATTTTTGTGTGGTTTGTATTTTATTTTATTTTTTTGTAGAATACAGATTTTGTAATACAGAAATACAGTATTTAATTTTTTTAAATTCTAATTACAAAATTTTGTATTTTTTTTAATTTTAATTAAAAAAATCTGCAACGTTTATAGGCGTTGCTTCATTTATCTAAAACGTTGCTCTAAATAAAAGGGCAACGGAAGTGGTGACGTGTGGTGACATCACTTACGTTGCTTAAACAAAAAGTGCAACGGAAGTGGTGACGTGTGGTGACGTCACTTACGTTGCTTCATTTATAAAAAACGTTGCTTTAAATAAAAAGAGCAACGTTACTAACGTTGCTTTAAATAAAAAAGAGCAACGGAAGAAGCAACGTAACTTCCGTTGCTTTAATTAATTAAAGCAACGTTAATAGACGTTGCCAAAAATTTGTAACGCCATTTTTGCAACGCTAATAGACGTTGCTTTAATTCGGCGCAACGTCTATATCCGTTACAAACAGGCCCCTGTGGCGTAGTGAAAGTCTTCTCTCGGGATCGAGAAGCCTAGAAGTACCTCTTACGGGAAACTAGTTTATGTTTACTAGTCTTCTTTGTATTGTACTTGTGTTCTGTTCTATCACGTCTATCAAACCTAACGATCTTGTTTATTCTAAGGTCCTTCTCTTCTGATATAAAGCCACTCAAGATCGTTGTGATTAGAACATACTCTTTATCTATTAACCTGGATTTGTCAGCAAGCCGCTTTCGGTTTGTGTGCCTAAAATATAGATATTGAGTGGAATCAAGATCGTCGTTATTGGATTTGTTCTTTGCAGGTACATCGTTCTTCACGGTCATATCATTTCGTACTTGTTACAGCTATCTGCTTGATTCCAACTGGGACGACAAGGTTGCTCTTTCGGGAGTTTAGGTTTTGAAACCTTGATCGATATCTCGAGGTGTTTATTGCCTAAGTAAACTTAATAACCTTGTTCTTGGTGTGAAAAGACTTCGGTGAAATATCTGTTAGTTACCAAGGATATCATCTAGCGATTTGACCTGCCGTTATTTGGTTGTTGTCCATAAGGTTGTAATCGTCCGATTGGAGGTCGGGTAGCGATAGTCCTCGCGACGGGCTGTGAGGCAACTCTTGCGTAAGACAGTAACGGGCATCTGTTTACGTAGGGGAGTACATGTGCGTGACCACCTTGCTGTGGTTGGAGGCGTAGGAATACTGAGGGGAAATCTTTGTGACTAATAGTCGTATTAGGGTCATATTGTCTGTACCAGCTAGTCCGAAGTCTGAGAGTAGGTGTGTTGGCGGCTTAATTCTTAAGAGTATTCAAAACTGGACTAGGTCCTGGGGTTTTTCTACGAGTTTGTAGTTTCCTCGTTAACAAAATCTTATGTGTACTTTACTTTACTTCCGCATTATATTTGAGTCATCTTATATAATTAAAGTATCGTACTTGGTTGGTTGACATAGTCTTTCGAATTCTAGTATTGATTCCCTTGTGTGAATCAATCAGATCTGAAAGAGATCTTGTTCTTGAGTTCTTGATTTCAGGAACTGGTCAAGGTTTGACTTATAGGTTTACTAAAATAAAAGATTGGTGGTGTAATCGGTACCCTCGTCTTTTCAATTGGTATCAGAGCAGGCAAACACCTTAAGATCTAACAATCTTTGTTTGGCTCGATCCAACTTATAAGAATAACCATGAATAAGAATAATGATTCTAGTTCAGTCAACATACCTCCAAGATTTGATGGGACAAACTATCTCTGGTGGAAATCTGTTATGCGGTCCTTTATTTTGTCTAGAGACTTTGAAACCTGGACGTTGGTTGTCAAAGGCTACTCTCGTCCTTTCAAAACTAGTTCTACGTCTGAATATAAAGAACTAGTTGACTAGAAGGCGATGAGCAGACGAAAGTTAAGAAAAATTCCGATGGAATAAATGCCATTATTCATGCGGTCACTCCTGATCTCTATCATCACATGTCTACGTGTGAAACCTCGAAAGAGGCTTGGGACATCTTGGAAACCGTATTTGAAGGAAATACCTCTGAAAAAGAAGACCGACTACAGACTCTCGCTTCGCACTGGGAAAATCTTCGTATGAGTGATGACGACACCTTCGAGGAATTCCACCTTAGACTATCTGAAATAGTTAATGCCTCATTCTCTTTAGGCAAAGCTCCAGAGAAGGATATAGTGTGTAAGATGCTCAGGTCTCTGTCATCGAGGTACGAAGCTAAAAAGCACGCAATCCTGGAAGCAAATTGTGGAGGGCAAAACCCCTCGGGACACGTGTCAGAGATCTAAGAAGCAAGATCACACCAAAGGAAGAAGTAGCGAAGCTTCGGGACCAAACCAAAGAAAGATAGGTCCGAGGACACCGAGTGAAGAATCATAAAAACAGAATTCAGACCCAGCCTCGAAGGACCGAAGCCCCCGAGCCAACTTCGGAGTACCGCCGAAGGAACCGCCTTACTCGACAAGGACTGACACCACCACGATTGAGTCCATTGGCTTATGAGCTGTAAACCACCCAAGCTCGGCCTATATAAGGCGAGCTTGGAAAACATTGTAAGGGTTGGAATTTTTGGGTGTAACCTAAGTGGAGAGAGAGTGATTAGGTCTGTATCTCCTCTAGCTCCTTAGGATCATATCCATGTAGTAGCAAAACAGAAATATAATCTTATGCGTTTAGTCCTTTGATTAATGTCCTTTTACATATCTTCGGTATTGTTCTTGAGGTCTTCGTACCTTGAATCATGTTTAAAGTTACTGTGTGTGTGAGTATGAGATCTGAGGGCTATAGAACATGATGCACCTATGCAGATTTTATACCCACACAGTTTGGCGCTAGAAACAGGGACTGATTAAAACAACTTAGGGTTTGCCTGTGATTTTTCGGGTTTTCAAATTTTTCATAAATTTTCTCATTTTTTCAAAGATCTTCAAAGCTTGTTCTTAAAAAACGCTCCAATACCTTAAACGTCTAAAGATCCTTAAAGGCTTTAGCATGTTCAAGGATTTTTTATGAGCAAATCATCAAATGGTTAGATCAACGTCTAAGGGTTTAAACCTTGACATGATGGAATCCATTTCAAGCATGGTAATTGATTTTTCATAATATATACCTTAAAATTAGGATCGGCTATAAGAAAACGATTACGGAAAAAAATCTTTTAGACCTATTTTTAGGGTTTTCAAGGTCCCTGCTACATTTGGAAATAAACTTTTACGAAGGAATCGTTGGAAAAGATGGTTTTGGCTAAAAGACAAAAAATATGGTTAGGGATATATCTAAAAAGAACGAATACGACCTACGCTAAAAACTCGCACGATAAAAACCGTTGCAACGTACAGACCTACATGGCAGGCATAGTACACTGCAGTAGCCGCCTTGGACCTCACGGGTTTTTTGTCTTCTGACAGGTCACAACCAGAATGGCTTCGAAATCTGATCAGGCTCTGAAGCAGCGAGTGGGATCTTCGAGGCAAGGGACCGGTTCCTCGAGGCAACATTACACCAGATTCTCAACGAGTAAAAGGTTATCACCCGAGGTGGCGGCAAGCACAGTCCAACACAGAGAACAAGTAAACGAAGACGAAGTGCATATAGAGGACTTAGGCCCAGAGGGAGAAGGATTCCCAGAGGCTAACGAACTACCTCGACAGCAAGTACAAGAGGAAAATGGAGAAAACGACGAAGATGAAGATGAAGTGGCTGTCCCTGACAACGACATGCCTTTACACCAACCAACCGAAGAAAATACGGCGAGAGCTGCACAGTTCAGAAAGTTAATCTTGAAAAACAGAAAGATAAAAAAGCTAAAAAAGCAACTAGCCGAAGCAAATAAAAAGGTGGCAGAAAAATCTGCATCCAACTACAAAGGATGCAGCGAAGGACACTCTCGTCCAAACAATGTATCTCAATCGAAGGAACACTCTGTATCCAAAACATACATCAAGACCAAGGGCGTCAGCAAAGGCCACGGGATCACAGTATCAAGCAAAAGGACCGAACCAGGAGTATATCCGAAGGAAAGCATACAGATACTCAGCGAAGATAACCAAACGAAGAAGGACGCCGAAGCTAGGGCTCTACAGCAAGTAATGTTGGACCATATCAAGACACTCCGAGCAGAACTCTTCGACAATAGGATCCAATCAAGTGACAGGATTAAACTCACGCAAGCAATGAATGATGTCAATCGCTCACCCCTAAGCCCAGAAATCCTCTCCAAGGCGATTCCTATAAAATGCACTATGCCACCTTCACATCAATCTTCGATGGCTCAGGAGACCCGACCTTGCATATTAAAATGTATCTCCGAGTCTTTTTGGCTTACGCTGATAGAGACGAAGTGCTCTGTAAATATTTCCCTTCTAGCTTGAAAGGAGAAGCCCTCGCTTGGTATGACAACCTCACAACCAGCTCGATTTCGTCCTTCGAGGAGCTGTCCAAAGTCTTTATACTACACTTCCTATACAACAACTCCTCCAAGCCAGGGGTGGAGAAATTATTCAGCATCTGGGTACGACCAGGAGAGTCTACCAAGAGTCTGACAAACAGATGGACTGAACAGTGCGTAAAGGTGGGGAACGGAGCTTCAGAAAAGGACAAAGTACGAGCATTCCTCAATGCTCTTGATAAAAACCATTCTTTATATGATAGACTCTTCTCCAAGAACCTCGAGACACTACAAGATCTCCGAAAATACCAGAAGGAGCGAATTACCTTGGAAGAGATCAAAGAACAAGCAACCCTGGGGAAGGAAACCATCTTAAAACAGGTCCACTCAATAAACAATTTATCACTCGAAGAGCGAAGTCAAACAATGAATAATCAATCTGGGGATCTGTCGAAGCGAGAAAGACAAGATGATGTTGGTTGGTATGGGAACGAAGGCAAATTCGGAGACGGCAAATACCACGACAATATAAAATACAATGACAACCGAGGAAGCATCTCTCGAGGAGAATTCGAAGGAAGCAACAGCCAGCAAGGACAAGGAAACAGAAAGTTTGGGACAGCTAAGCCAGGATTCCCTGCCTTTCACGATAGAAAACTCCCAAAGCTTTGCGTGCCCATCGAGGATGCTCTTCGGACTATCGAGCAATCCGAATTTGCCAGTGAAATAAGATACCCCAGAAGCAGGGGTAATCAACCAAAACACACAAAGAATTCAAGAGACTACTGTCAGTTCCACAAATTTTACGGACATACAACAGAAGATTGCGTCACGGCACAAGACCAAATTTATTTCTTCATAGCCAGGGAAAAATTGAAACACCTCTTGGAGCTACCGAAGCCACCTCCAAATCAGCCACAGCCGAAGGAAGAACCAAAGCATGAAGCTTATGTGATAACAATCGATAGAGACATTCCGAGATTCGACGCTTGTAATTCCATCGTTCACACAAAAGGCCTCGAGGGGATCCAAACAGACCGAATCCATAAGAGGGATTTCAAGGGAAAGGAAATACTTAGCGTAATCACGAAGAATCATCTAGAAGAATGGCAAAAGCAACCCGTATTCTTTTCTGCAGCGGACATCCCCAAAGAGGGAAGATCACACAACGATCCTTTGGTCATCACCCTCCAAATGGGAAAAATAGCAATGCCAAGAATACTCGTGGACCCCGGGAGTTCCGTCGATATACTCTTTGGACAAACATATGATAAAATGATAGGAAAGAAAGATGCTTTGGTGCCTTCATCGTATAACATATTCAGATTTAATGGAAAACCATCGACACCTCGGGGGGAGCTAATGTTAACAATTCATGCCGGCAAACAAAAGCAGCCAACATTATTTTGTGTAGTTGACATCTATAACGCTATCGTGGGAAGGCCATGGTTGCATGGCATCATGGGAGTAGCCTCAACCTTGCATCAAAAGATCAGGTTTCCAGCTCCACGGGGAATCGCGAAAATACCAGGCGACCCCTCCGAAGCTCGTGCCTGCAATGAAATAGACATTCAGGCCAAAGAAGGTAGCAAAGAATGCTCGGGGCAAACTAAACAACCAAGAATCACAGATGAAAGCATAGAAAAATTCTTAGCTGAAACAGAAGCAGGAATGGCAAGCACCAGGACAGACAACAACAAAAAGGACCAACGTCCCGACAATAGAGAACAGTTCCTCGTAGCAGCAGGCTGCCTCCAGATTCCGAATGAACAATTGAGCGAGCCTAGCGAAGGCAGGAATATTCAACAAGAACCTTTCTGGGCAGGGCCATTCGTCATAGAAAAGCAACTTGGGAATGACACGTACAACTTAATCAATCTCGAAGGCCAGAAGTTAAAAACCCCAGTGGAGGGGAAGCATATGAAACACCTCGTCTAGAAAGCAACTTTTTATGTAAGCAGCTAGCACTCGTAGAAAGATTGAATAAATGAAAATCGCACCCTTTGATGCAACTTCTTCCGAAATCAAACTCCATATCCTGTCAGGGCAGGTAAAAAATGCTAGGCATAAATGCAAAGGCTTTAACGCCACAAATAAACTGGCCATGACGCCATATCTCCCCTAGTGCCTCGTCGCAAAATAAAAAGGCTTTAACGCCAAGGCAAAAAACGCCAAAAAACAAAAAGGCTTTAACGCCAAGGCAAAAAACGCCAAAAAACAAAAAGACCTCGAACAGCAGGCACAGAGCTGATGACCATATAAATCGTAAGGGCCCTACGAGTTATATGGCACAGTCCTCTACCCACAAGACACCCCGTTAGCGGTGGGCGCCTTGAATCAAGGTTATATAAGCTGATGGTACATTAGCGCCCACTACCAAACGACCACGAGGACCTCACTTTCTGAGGCGTCGAGGGGACGATAAATGAGATTAACATCTACCTATAGAGGAAGATGGAACCCTGAGGCAGCTAATTAGCTTGCATTTACGGAAAATGAAAAGTGAGTTACGCAGCCAAGGGACCTCATCCAAATAAAAAACAGCCTTGAGGAGGGGCATAAAAGGAAAAATAAACAAACGAATCCTTTATATATATAATCAGTACAGAACAAGGAAAGCGACAACAAAAAATATGTGTATAAACAAATGATTCGGAGGAACACAACCAAAAGAGGCAGAGCAAAATTGCTACTAAGCATTTGAAAAACCTTCGTTAGGCACAAAGGGAGGCATCATCAAAAATTTCCATTTCCTCCATAAGATCTTTGTCAACTCGGATATTACCTTCGTACGTCCGAAATCCAAAGTGGTCTGACCTCGAAGGGGTAATTTCCAAAGCAGTCACAGTTTTCTCCTCACTTTCCTCTTCGTTGTATTCCTGAGCAGAATCTTGAAACAGATAGTGACTCTCCTTATCAAAGATAGTACCTGGGGCTCGGCCAGTACACCCATCAGTTTCTTCCTCAATTTCTTCCTCACTTTCCCCTTCGCTATATTCCAAAGCAGGCTCTTGAAATAAGTAATGACTCTCTTTATCAAAGACAGTACCTGGGGCTCGGCCAGCACATCCCTTAGTGGAACCCTCATGACTTCGGGAAACATTATCCACCATACTGACAGTCTTCCCCCCAGCACCATGCGCAAGATCATTTTTTGAACCGTCGGTACCATCTCTAGGACCCTCCCCGGGACCATGCTCGGATTCACTTAGACCATCATGGACATCCTCGGTGTCCTCCTCGGCATCACCGCCAGGACTCCCTGAATTTCCGCCTTTGGAATCATCATCATCATCGTCGTCATCATCACCAGGACCATTCAAAAACTTTTCTAGCAAGCCTCTCCTACGAAGCTCATCCCTAGCTAAGGATACATATACCTCCTGAGGGAGTAACTACTTATCACCAGAAAGTATGGCATCCGAGTCACGCGCACCAATAAGGCCATAAGTAGGAGGCTCAATGCCAATGGTCCTAAAAAGAGAACGACCATGCTGTCGGCAGGCCATACTAGTAGCAAAGGCAGTAGTTAGAGCATATCGGGAAAGAAGTTCTTCGACAGCTTGACCATGTCTTAGCTGATGATACAGGAGGGAAAACCAGTCACCATGTTCCTTACACTCGCCTGACATTTAAGACGAAATTCTCGTTCTTCGGACAGTTGCTCAGCGCACTTCGTCACCTCTTCCGAGCGACGCTTGCGTTCAATCTCAAGTTCTTGAGAAAATCTGTTCATATCGGCATAGCGACGCTGACGTTCTTCGGATAGTTCTCGGGTCAGTTGTTTAACCTTGTTTTCAGCCTCCAACTTCCGTTCGGACTTATTCACCAGCTGATTGGAAGCATCGTCCCTTGCCGCCAAGGCATCAGCAAACCTGCTTCTGCAAATTGGCTTCAATACCTATAAAACATAAAAACGAAAAACATCAGAATGATAGGACGATCAAACTCACTCAGGGATACGACAGAAGCAGAACAAAAGAAAAGCTTGGTTAGCTCCCTACTTTCTTTAAAAATCATATATTCCGAAACCTTATGTTGATTAGAGAAGCGAGGCATAGAGGCATTCTTCCTAACATTTTCGGAAGTAATTACCCCACTCTTAGCTAGTTCTATTCGATACTCATCAATGAGACGAGCAAAATAGTCTTTCGACTTCTTAGCTGCAGCAAGTTCCAGACATATATCACTGCAACTCCTTTCCAGAGCATCATTTTTTGTAACCAAATCATTGTTGACATTCTTCAGTGCTGCCATCTGAACCTTCAAAATTTTTGACATTCTCCTCTAACCTTTCAATCATAACCCTCCCAGAAATACTGATTGACCTTTCCAAGCGAGCTTCATCTCGCTCTCGTGTCAAACGATCCACATCCAGTTGAAAAAAATGATTCTTTCGGGCCAGGGCCCTATTCTTATTTCTCACTTCCTCGAGAAGGCGCTCGGCTTGGTCCCCCCTTTTTCTTTCTTTAACAAAAGACCTTCGGCTTCTTGTCTTTTCATCCTATAATAATCCACATCTTTTACAGCTTTGTTCCTCTCCTCCAAAAATCTATCACTACTACTTCGGTAACTTCCGCTACCCGAGGCACTCTGAGACGCTTGACGACTCTCCCGAAGTTGGTCAAAAGCCGATCTAGCCCCTTGGAGTTTTTTCTCGCTCTCTTCCAGCTCGCCTTTTAAGCAAGTGTTTTTACCTGCAAAAACAAGTGTACCGTCTCTGGGTACTTTCGTAGTGCTCGGAGATCAAAGTCGAACAAGGCAAGCCTAAACCAAGGATGGCCGTTCCCGCCTTTCTTCGGTCACAGAGAGGATAGAGGTTGGTCTAGGGAGGGAAACAGCGAAGAAACTTGAGATCAGGTTGAAGGTGAGTTTTTGGGTGTTTGAGTTCAAGATTTCCGTCGTGAAGTCGACTAGAAATCTCCAAGGCTATAACGAATTTAGATTCTCAGGTGTTTTTCTCTGAGGCTCTGTGTATTTTCTCGGTGTTCTCGTTATTTTGGAATGTTCTGCCTTGGAAGATAGAGGAAGCCTCTATTTATAGTTTGAACTCACCCTGATTTCTCGACAGAGAAGGTGGACGTCGTGGAAGAGTGGAGGAGTGGTGGACATGCGTTAGTTTCCGTAACTGCCTGAGTTGTGTGGAACATGCCCACTCGTGCCATCTTCCCGTAACTGCCCACTATCTCCATCAGTTTCTTTCAACTGCCGTAGACCGCCAGACCAATACCCCTAAAGTTATCCCCCCGTGTGATGTTTTGATGTCTCGAGTGAGTGATACGCGGATATTGCGTAGTTGAGTTGAGTAGAGTCGTATGACTAAGTGTTGCGTAGTTGCTTTGAACCAGGCAGCATTGTGTGGCTATGGCCATGATTTTGGCCACGAGTAGGCATGGCGCCATGGCCTTTTGACCAAGGCCAAACATCTTGTGGCGCCATGAATATGGCGCCATGGCCCATGGCCGTGTTTTGGACGGGCTATTCACCTTGTGGCGCCATGAATATGGCGCCATGGCCTTTTGGCCAAGGCAAAACCTCTTGTGGCGCCATGAAAAAATGGCCAAGGCAAAACCCTTTAGCTTAAATTTTGCGTTTTTGGCGCAAATGGGGATGGCGCCACAATTCGTGGCGCCGTGAAGATATGAAAGGTGCTGACGATGTCAGCATGCCCAAATCCGAATTTGGGCATCCCACTTTTGAATTTTGCGTTTTGGCGCAAATGGGGATGGCGCCACAATTCGTGGCGCCGTGAATATATGAAAAGTGATGTCGGTATGCCCAAATCCGAATTTGGGCATACCACTTCTTATACATGCCCACTCCTTCGTCTGGGGCCGTAATGTGTGTTTTTTTTATACAACTTTAATTAATTAATTAAAGATTAATTAACTCTAATTTAATTAATTAATTAAAGGTTACATCTAATGATAAGACATGTTGTCTCTGAGATATAGCGCATTAGACCATATTTTGGTCTTATAACCTGTTTAGGTGCATTTGAGGTGTTGTATGTTACTCAGGGAACTCTGGACGGTCCTAGAGCTGTGGTTCATCTGAGGTTTTCATTGGAGACTCAGGTGTTGAGTCATTTTTCTAGAGGAGACCCGAGAGGGTGTGTCTCTATATCGACCGAGCCATGCTATGTGGCGTTATGGCTTCGGCATCTGGCCAAGCTTAGCTTTGCGGCAACCTATGCCTTAGTCGTGGTGTGCGTGCTTACGCTACAACCTTCTTGAAGTCATGGCATGTTTATCCATGGTACGCTAGACCATCCTGAACTTGGGATTAGGTCCGCTTAGGCCTGTTTAGGCTGGTGTATGCTTCTCAGAGAGCTCCGGACCGGCCTGGAGCTTCAATATTCCGAGGTTTGCACCAAGACTCGTGTGTTGAGTCGTATTTAAGAGGAAATCCACGAGGATGCGTCTCTGTTTAAGAGGAAATCTACGAGGATGCGTCTCTGTTGATTCTTCACCGTGTACCATCAAGCGAGGTCTGGCTCTGAGCTGATCGATGGGTTTATTATGTTGGTGAGATTATTAGTACTGCTCTATGATATTACCCTCCCCACCGGAGTTATAAGAGAGAGCTCATAGAGAGTTTGTTCATCTCATGGAGTGGGTTGCACTCTGAGGTATAAAGATTAGCCTGAATAGGCGATTGCCTTTAATAAGACATGGTTTCGAGAGTGTTTTGACAATCTTGTCCCTCTCTCATTTTTCACCATCTACAG
>JAJJMA010223207.1:0-45772 GCA_023529015.1 Papaver nudicaule
TAAAAAAGGGAGGGACAAAACCCTAGGTTACCTTGTTGCTCATCGTCGTTGCTCCACATGACGACATGATAAACAAGGATTAACAAACACAGTAAAAGAGAGTAAATCAAAAAGAAAGAGAAAAAAACTACTGCTCTGGAAAACCTTTTCTTTCTCTCTTTTTTGTTAAAAATTTTTTTAACCTAAGTATGTACATATATACACACAAACATTAAGAGTCCTAATACCAGTAAAACTCTTAAAAGAGGAAGGAGGACACAAGGCCCATGGCCTTTCTCCTAATCCCGCCATCCCTAGGGATGGCGTAAAAAACGGATTTCGAGGCATGACCACCATGGCGCCACGATCTCCGTCGCGCCCCAAACTTTCACAGCGCCCTGGCCATGGCCCCTTTGTCAACTTTCACCTGCTTTCAAAAAAATAAATAAATAAATAATAATAAAATAAAATCTTTCACGCATAAGTTTGCCATCAATTTAATTCAAGGTCGATTAGCGCTAAAATTCAAACCCTCTGCTAAGCTTGAATGGAAATTTTGAGGTCATTAGAATCACTCTCACCATCCTGTGCTTAGTATGAAACATTACTGTTCCACACTAACCAGGGGACTTAATGTAGATGGTGAAAAATAGGAGAGGGACTAAATTGTAAAACTACTCTCTAACTACGCCTTACCTAAAAGCAATCGCCTACTCAGGCACACCTCTATGGCTCATAATACAACCTGTTCTGCAAGCTGAAAATACTCTCTACGAGTTCTCTCTTATAACTCCCGGTGGAGGGAATAATATTGTAGTGCAGTGCTAAAGTAACCCTACCAACACGTAAACCCATCAATTTACTTCATGTCGACATCGCCTCGAATTCCTTGAAATCAAAACTAAATTGCTCAATGGTATGTGGTGGAGAGTTAACAGAGACGCATCCTCATGGATTTCCTCTTAAAATATGATTCGAATCCGAGTCTCGATGAAAACCTCAGTAACATCGCAGCTCCAGGCTTGTCCAGAGCTCTCCGAGAAGCATACGACAGCCTAAACACACTTAGGCGGGCCACACTCTAAACACAGAATGGTCTAATATACTATGGATAAGCACGCCATGACTTAAAATACGCCATAGCACAAGTGCACAAGTACGCCATAGCGCAAGCGCACGAATACGCCACATCCAAAGTGGCATAGCCTGACTACGCTACGAAAAGATTGGCCTTGGTCAAACACCAAGGCCTCAGCCCCTAGGCATGGCGCCGTAAGCTATGGCGCCCCAACAGTTGGCCTTGGCCAGTGGCCAAGGCCGTGGTCTCCCAGACCATGGCGCCATAAGTTATGGCGCCACAACAAAACTGGCCTTGGCCAGTGGCCAAGGTCGTGGTCTCTCAGACCATAGCGCCATAAGAATGTCGCCATATCAAAACTGGCCTTGGCCGTAGTGCCAATGCAGTGGCGCCATGATGCATGGTGCCACGGAATCTGACCTTGGCCCAAGGCCAAGGTCGTTACTATTGTGCCATGGCGCCATAGATATGGCGCCATGAGTTCCTGGCCTTGGCCAATGGCCAAGGCTGCCGATATACATCCATTCTGTGTGTCTCTAGCGCCACACTCACATTGGCCACAGAGTCATAGCCACACCACGTTGTTCAAACTCAACACAACCATGCAATGTCTGCATACCACTCGAGATATCAAAACATCACACGGGGGGATAACTTTAGGGGTACTTGTCTGGCGGTCTACGACAGTTAGAAAGAAACTGATAGAGATGATGGACAGTTACGATAAAGTGGTGCTGAATGGACACGTTCTACACGACTCAAGTAGTTACAGAACTTAACTCACGTCCTCCACGACTCAAGTAGTTACAGAACTTAACTCACGTCCTCCACTCTTCCACGGCTTCCACCTTCTATGTCGAGAGATCAGGGTGAGTTCAACACTATAAATAGAGGCTTCCTCTATCTTCCAAGGCATGACATCTTTCTAGAGCATTCAGAAACATCCTCAGAACCAAAACACCTGAGCAATACAACACGATTCTAGCCTTGGAGATTTCCAGTCAACCTTACGACGGAGATCCTGAACTCTTACACCCAAAAACACACATCCTCAACCTGATCTCAAGTTTCTTCGTTGTTTCCCTCCCTAGATCAACCTCTATCATCTCTGTGACCGAAGCAAGACTTGAACGGCCATTGACTTGGTTTAGGCTTGTCTTATTCGACTTTGATCTCGAGCACTACGAAAGTACCCAGAGACGGTGCATTGTTTTTCACCAAAAACATCTATGAATTTGGGAAGAAATTTTTCATAACATGAGTTCCGATATGCTTATCCTGATCGAGTAGCTTCCTTATTTCTCTGAACGCGTTCCCAGAATCTTCGTTGCTGACGCATGCGCTGCTGCTAAGCTTGTTAGTTCCATCATCTGATCGTAAATAACTCCAATTTTGATTTCTTCTGTGTCGTTCTGCTGACTATTTCCACTAGGTATCGGTTTTCTGCGCCGTCGATGCCTCATTTGTCGTTGTATTGGGTTGCTGCTTCCTGCTGGCTCCGCTTCTGCTAACTTATCTGCTGCAGTAGAAGATGATATGAATTACCAGATATACGTACATTTATCATCTGTGGACGACTACCGCGCTTGTAAAAGAAAATGAGCGATATTACTGAAAATGACTCGATATTTTTGAAAAAATCTTTTCTTTCTTTCCTTTTTTCTAGGCAAACTTTTCTGTGATCTGTGGTTGAGTTTTTAGTGAGTGTGTAAATCTGAGAAGAGAACTCAACACAACATCTCTCACCGTGATCAGGCTGGGTTGGTCGAAAAAATAAGAAAAAGTGGTCAAATCTTGTATAGTGAAGGCAGATTATATGAAAGCAATAAATGTGCAGAAAGTAAATGTGCAGATACGTAAATATGGACAAGTTCTTGTATGTGTATGCAGAAAGGGATGTGTATATCTGTGGAGAGAACTCAGTACATCAATTTCAAGGATCTTGAAGGAAAGCAGTAAAGGTGCTGGAAGTAAATGATTGATGTAAATGACTGAAAATAAAGATTGCTGGAAGTAAAGAGCTGAAAGATAAACTATAAGAACTCGATGAAAAGAAAAAAACGACTGATTCCCGATTGCATAAGGTAAGTCGAATCCCTTTGGTTGGCGCCAAAATGTAGCTGCTAGAAATTTACTAGGCTCAACTACCCCGAGGAATTGCTTACTCATGTGCACTAAACGGACATTAGCCCCCAATGGTGGTTCCGCACAAGGCAGGAACAACACCAATAGTACAACAGACTAGCCTACAGAGACCAAGACAAGATATATATATAGAGAGAGAGAGAGAGAGAGAAGCTATGGTATTAGAACGATCATCCTTCTGACTATGTGATAATTATTATTCAGTGATCCCCTTCCTCAAGGGAAGTGGTCTTACATTTATAGGGATCACTGGAGACAGACCCCCAGTGATCTAGTACTGCTAAGCTGGATGTATTACTATCTATGGCGTTTCCACTTGGACTTCCCCTGCGGGGTTGCGGAGTGCGTAGGACCATTCATCCTACGCTTACATAGATGCTCCGCACAAGGGGTCCGCTGATGTTACGGTGGCTTGTATCTTCTAGCGGGGCTGCGCTGGTCTTTAGGGTATATATGAAATATGGCACCCCACAGTTAGGTAAATCCCACAGAGGAACTGCTACCTAATAGAGGGTGACTACCAGAACAAGCTTACACCGAAGTGCAAAGAGTTTACGATGAATTCCACACAGAAACTTCACGTATGCTTGATGTGTGGGTGCCATATTTCATATGTACCTTAAAGACTAGCGCAGCACCGCTAGAAGATACAAGCCACTGTAAGATCATCAGACCCTTTCCGCGGAGCATCTATGTAAGCGTAAGACGAATGGTCCTACGCACTTCTGAACCCCAAAGGGGAAGTCTAAGTGTAACTGCCATAGTTGTAGGGGGTCTGTCTCCAATGATCCCTATAAATGTAAGACAACTTCCCTTGAGGAAGGGAGATCAGAGGATCATCACATAATCAGAAGGGTGATCCTTTTAATACCATATATTCTCTCTTTATATATATCTTGTCTTGGGTCTCTAGAGGCTAGTCCGTTGTACCATTGGTGTTGTTCCTGCCTTGTGCGGAACCACTATTGGGGGTTAGTGTTCTTTTAGTGCACGTGAGTAGGAAAGTGCTCGGGTAGTTGAGCCTAGTAAATTTCTAGCAGCTACATTTTGGCGCCAACCAAAGGGATTCGACTTACCTTATGCAATCGGGAATTAGTCGTTTTTCTTGGCCGTTTTTCTCTCTTCGTCGGGTTCTTATAGTTTATCCTTCATCTCTTTACTTCCAGTTCTTTACTTCCAGCAATCTTTATTTTCAGTCATTTACTTCCAACACCTTCACTGCTTTCCTTTAAGATCTTGTGAAATCGATGTACTGAGTTCTCTCCTCAGATATACACATCCCTCTATGCATACCCATACAAGAACTTGTCCACATTTACATATCTCATATAAACTGCTTCACTATACAAGATTTGACCACTTTTTCTTATTTTTCCGACAACCCCAGCCTGATCACGGTGAGAGAACTTGTGCTGAGTTCTCTTCTTAGATTTACACACTCACTAAAAACTCAACCACAGATCACAGAAAAGTTTGCCTAGAAAAAAGTGAAAGACAAGGGTACCGAGTACACTACCAATATTTTATTTTAGTCCACCTATAAGTCAAACTTTCAACGGTTCCTGTAATCACGAACTCAAGAACAAAATATCTTTCGTCACTGATTGATTCACACAAGGGAGTCAATACAAAATTCCGATAGGCTATGTCAACAAACCAAGTACGATACTTTAATTATAAATGACAAGTCAAATATAACGCAGAAATAAAGTAAAAAACATACACAATTTTTGTTAACGAGGAAACTACAAACTCGTAGAAAAACCCCGGGACCTAGTCCAGTTTGAATACTCTTAAGAATTAAGCCGCCAGCACACCTACTCTCAGACATCGGACTAGCTGGTGCAAACAATATGACCCTAATACGACAATTAGTCAGAAAGATTTCTCCTCAGTATTCCTACGCCTCCAACCACAGCAAGGTGGTCACGCACATGTACTCCCCTAAACAAATAGACCTCCTTTACTGTCTTGCCTAAAAATTGCTCCACAGCCCGTCGTGAAGACTATCGCTTCCCGGCCTCCAATCGTACGACTACAACCTTATGGACAACAACCAAATAGCGGTAGGTCAAATCACTAGATGATATCCTTGGAACTTACATATATTTCACCGAAATCGTTTTACACCAAGAGCGAGGATATTTAAGTTTACTTTGTAATAAACCCCTCGAGATATCGATCATGGTTTCAAAACCAAAACTCCAGAAAGCGCAACTTTGTCGTCCCAGATGGAATCAAGCAATAAATGGATGCAGTACCATATGTATGACCGTGAAGAACGATGTACCTACAATAATAAATCCAATAACAACAATCTTGATTCCACTCAATATCTATAGTTTAGACACACAAACCGAAAGTGGCTTGCTTACAAATTTAGACCATTTATCTAGTTCTTTAGCCACAGCCACCACCTTATCATGTTGAGACTCCTCAGTTTGAATGTTATACCATTTATCTAGTTCTTTAGCCACAGCCACCACCCTATCATGTTGAGACACACTACTTGACTCCCTTTACACATTTTCAAGCTGAGCTTGTAATCTGTGTATATTAGATTGAATATCTCCAAATTGAAGCTTATTCTAATTAGAAAATCTTATCCTACCATGCTTTTAGCCTAGTATTAAATTGATTAGCTGGTGAGCCATAGACCTCACCAGTCCAAGCTAGTCTCATCTGATTTTCAAAATTAAGGT
This sequence comes from Papaver nudicaule, assembly GCA_023529015.1. Lineage (NCBI taxonomy): Eukaryota > Viridiplantae > Streptophyta > Magnoliopsida > Ranunculales > Papaveraceae > Papaver > Papaver nudicaule. The sequence goes on from JAJJMA010223207.1 coordinate 5,905, forward strand.
GATTCATCCAAATACCAAAAAATTTAAATGGTCTCCACAAGTTTTTTGGCATAGGGTCAGAGATTACATAATGGGGCAGTGGTCTGACCCTAACAAATTTAGATGCAACAATTTAGCATGAGGGAAATGCAGACTCCAATGGCTATTACCTAAAAAGGCTAATTTGGGGGCCGGAAAATCTGATAGGGGGACCGGATAATAAAACAAAATAGAGCTATTTCTAAGCTTTTTCAAAAACCCCTTATCCGACATATTTTCTTAAATACCAAAATATCCCTATTTAATTAGAACTAATGAATCAGATTAGTTTAACTAAACTTAGATTAGTTGTTAAACTATTCAAAGTGCCGCCACCACCACTACTACCGGCACCAGCGCCACCGCCACCACCACCATTAATTTTCGTCTGGATTTTTGGCAACAAATCCAGCCGAAACTAAATTAGATTTTGTGATTCCATAGCCTATTTTCGGCTCAATTTTAACCTAGAATCCAGCCGAAAATAGAAGAAGACGATGGAGAAGACGATGTACAGTAAATTTTCGGCTAGCTTTTTCAAAATTAAGCCTATTTTCGGCTGGATTGGCTGCGACACATTTGGTAACTTATTTTTCGGCTGGTTTGTTGCATGAAATACAGACGATAATTTATTTTCGTCTAGATTTTTAGGGTTTCACCCAGCCGAAAATTAGATTTTGTGATTCCATAGCCTATTTTCGGCTCAATTTTAACCCAGAATCCAGCCGAAAATAGAAGAAGACGATGAAGAAGACGATGTACAGTAAATTTTCGGCTAGCTTTTTCAAAATTAAGCCTATTTTCGGCTGGATTGGCTGCGACACATTTGGTAACTTATTTTTCAACACAGACGATAATTGATTTTCGTCTAGATTTTTAGGGTTTTATCCAGCCGAAAATCACTCTGAACTATCATTTTTAACCATTCAAAAGAGGAATCAAAGCATAAAAACTTAATCATAGACAAAATTAAACAACGGGAGGAGACGATGAGACGATGAAGAAGAAGATAAAGGTTTTTGTTAATCCTTAATTTAAAAGGGTATCTTAGACTTTTCATATCATTTTGACACCCCTTATAACACACTCTAGGATAGGGATAAAAAACCCGGTCCCCCTATCAGATTTTCCGGCCCCCAAATTAGCCTTTTTACCTAAGGCCATGTCCATGTCCATGTACCGAGTTCCTTTTTTTGTTGAGTTTGTACCGGAGTTCCTTGTAACATATGTCCATTTTAAACATTTTATCCCACTCCCACAGTAAGCAACAGTTGTACCACCACAATCATTATTTTTCGTGTACTAGGTGATTCTTTCCTCTCTTTACAGGTTTATCTTAGTCCTAATGGAAGGTTGACCGGTTAGGACATAGTCGTTCATTACAACAGAAGATATAGAGGGCTAATACCAGTTGGTTTTAATGGCTACCCTCTATACACATCAAGCTAACCTCTTCATTCTGAACTCGTGGGTGGGGAATTAGTTGGAAAATAGTGAGTTGTATAATGATAAGCTAAGAATATCTCATTCACATTTATATAAAGGTCAAATCAGCCATAATAAGGACAGCAGTTTTGTAGAAAATTTACAGAGATCCTCAGAAAGGGCTATATATTCTTTTGGTTTGCTTGTGTCTGCATGTCGTCTTACCTGGTAAAACTGATGAACAACAAGGTTAGGTTTTCTATTACTCAATCATGGCCATTTCACCCATTTCAGTTTGCCCTGCTTCCTTGGTTAGCCCTTCTGAACTATGTTTCTTTAGTCCTTGAGACCTAATGAACTCTTCAATTCTTGCTTTCAGCTCAACATCTGGGATAAGCATATCTTGAGTAAGATGAGAACGGTTGAATGGATCACTCTGTGAGAAACAGGACAACGAACAGAATTTAGAAACAAGAATATTTTTTGCAAGGGTAAACAGTAATTAGGAGGATTAATGTGTACGCAGTACATTATCACTAAGAAGATGTCTTTGGATAACGGGACGATCCACTGTAATTCTTGAAGAAGGAAGGATAACTGGATCTTTCATTAGTGTATACTGCAACATAATAAATATGGAATCGTCAGCCTCATCTATGTATTGCATTTTCCATAAGATTTTCACTGTGTCACCCAGTTAAACGCACAGTGCTGATCAAAGCTCGAAAAAAAAAAACGAAGCTCTCAAGTAAAGAAACTTACTTGAATTGGGTCCAAGAATTCATCAGGTATCTCTCCAAGGGTAGCCTCTGCATCCATTGCCTCTGAAGCTGCAAGTTTTGCTTTGGTACCGAGCTCAAGAAATTCTTGTATCATCCTACTGTCCTCACCTATCCTATGTAAAACTGCTGCTGCAGCAGTGAACAACTACAATAGAAATAAAAAATGTTTTGTTAATTCGAAGACGACAAGATATCTTGACGCAACACTTTATATTACTGCAGAACTACCAAGAAACACAAAATCTGACAGATGGACATGACTTGCTTCGAGATGAGTTACCTGCTCATTGTACGATCGACCATCCCTCGAAATTGCAGATGGGAAAATATTTTCTCTGTCTCCCCTCGCTAAATGGACATAAATGTCAACGATCTTCCACAAAAAATAGGCACTTTATCAGTAAAAACTACAATGCATTCATGAGCGAAAAAGGAACGCAGACGCACTAAAACAGGTATCTAACTTTAAATAAAAGCTTAGTACAATACAAAGAAAGTGAAACACTAATCCAGTGGTTACTAACCCGCTTAAGCAATATCTTTGGCCGGAACTCGTACTTCTCGGGATCCTTCAAAGTAAGAGATTTCCGTTGAGGGCCCGCAAGTTGTAGCAAAAAGTAATTAAGCATACTTGCCACTCTTTCAACCTGGCATGCAGAGAGAAGAGTATTTAAGTTCGGCATTTGACAGCTTGTACCACCTAATTGCCTGAGAGGAAATACGCTTACTGAAAAGACACTTTACCATCTCTGGAAGAAGAAAAGGCACTGTAATCTGTTCTGATGTAAATGCTAGCATGCCAACATCTTCCATCGCCAACCTCATGTCAATTCGGATAATCTACACCAATCAAAATTATCCCAGTCTGAGAATAGACAATACTAAAGAATTTTCACATGTAAATAAATTTGATTCTTTTGAACTCACATTCTCTTGAGAATGAAACTGTCGGGTTCTCTCTTGCCTCTCTTGAGCTGGTCTTCTTTCCCATTCCACAGTATTAGACATCTCCTTTTCTATCTCTTTCAGTTCCAAAATTTTGTTTAGACTTTCGTCGAGAAGAAATATACTATCATTGATCAAGAAATTCAGAAAGTTCAAATACACTCCCTTCTCCTCTTCTTTGGCAATCTAAAATAACAATATCAAGAAAAAGTGAGAAGCCGAAGTATGCTAATACTCGAGCTTTGAATATGCAAAATAAATAATAGACAGGAAGCAACAAAATACATGCAGATCTTAAACAACCTTCATCCATGCATTGCGATGACTAGGAACCTGCCATAAGTACTCCAGAAGTTCAGCAATATTATGACGTATGTTGAACTTGTCATAAAACTGCATCAGAATGTACAACAATCAGAACAAGAAACATAGTTATGTATAGATACAAGATGGGCAACAAATTAATCAAGGAATTTCGTCAAAAAGGTGTAAGGTTCAACAAAATAGATTTGGGAGACAAGGAAGAAAGGAAGAAAGGTTAATGAAGCCAAATATAAAATAGATTTGGGAGATAAGGAAGAAAGGTTAATGAAGCCAAATATCCGTTTTTTATTTGAAGTTAGAGATTGCTCTCAATGGGTTGTACAGAGAATCTCTTCCAAACTCTCAAATGAGACATACATGACATTTACCTGAGTGTGTGATCCAGTAAACTCAATGTCAACATAAAGCTTCAGAAGATTCCTGACAAGATACTCAAGAGCAAATTGATGACCTTCAAAAAGAGAGGCTGTGGAAGATGAACCACTGCAAACCAAACCAACGTGCAATAAAATTATAAATGACGGTCAAAGATCGTGTTATTGTACCCCAAGCAAAACTGTTTAAGTAATACCTTCTTTGTGGCATCCAGCAGATCAAGACTTCTACCATCTTTGCTCTGAGATACGGGTTTTTGATATAGTTGGGACTCCCCATGAACATTATAATGAAGTTCATAAAATCATCCTGATAACAAGAAAAATTAAAATCCTAAGGCATAGGCTAATTCCCATGAAAACATAACACTTGACTGTTAAAATATTACTGAAACTGCATTAAGAAAGCCCACCAGCATGAACCCATCCAGCGCTTTAGGTATACGAGATGCAAAAATAAGCAACTCCATTGCATCTTCAACAAAATGTTCGGGCATGCAAGCAAGCTCCATAGGGCAGCTCGATGGCAAGGGCATTTTGAAGCCACCTACGAGATCTACTAACCAAACAACCATCAACCGGTAGAATGAGAGTGCGCGCTGAATAAATGATCCGTCCTACAAACAGGTGTGAAAGATAATTCCAAGAAAACCCATCAGAAGTCATATCATTTTATATAACAAACGGAGTAAAAACTAATTGAGGAAATGATATTTGATCAAACCCAAGACCATATGCACTTAAAATGCTTCATAACTGATACACTTTCAAATGACAGAAAATAGTTTCTAGATTCTACTTTTTATTGTCTGCACTTTTTCTTATAACTTTGTATAACTTGACCAATCCTGTTGAAAGCACGTACCCTCAATATCTGTGCTTCATAACACAATATCTCCTGAGACAAAAATTCAATTTCTTTCTCAAGACGTGATATATCCGACTGGAGCTGTGGAGTGGGAGGCATTCCTTTAAGGTTGGACAGTGTATCCTCACTCCTCGACAAGTCCTGGCAGGAAAGATCAGATTAATAAACACAAAGTTACATCACCACGAGGTGCTGGAAACCAAGAAACAGTTATTATCAATTCACAGCTTAACAAACAGTTACAAGGAGCATATATCAGCAACAACTAAAGCTACCTGAGCAAGATGCTTATAGTCGGAAAATGCTTTGAGTAGGCCCAAATTGAGCACCCTCGCGGTCATAAAAAAACATTCACAAACAAAATTGTATTGAGTCTTTCCACCACACTTTGTCATTGGCTTAGCTTTTGAGAGGCGAGAAGGTAAACCAATATCACTGCCAGAACTTGTGGCTTCTAGAGATTTCAACATCCGGTTATCTTCATCAGATATCCGGTCAGAGGCATCCATTTTACGATTATCAATCCATGATGTCACGTCTTCCGATGATGCGTGGAGTGCAGTCAACCCTCTAATGATCCATTTTCATAAAGCAGAATATCGTAAAATAGAAATTTCGACCTAATAGCAAGGTTAATCAAGCAACTAGAAATCAAAAGTCAAAAACGCACCTGAAGTCCAGACGAGTATTATCAAACACATATTTTGCATAAATTTTGTCCCTTTTTGTTAAATTTGGATCTAGAAAAGGTTCACACAACCGAAGCATCACAGCGCTAAGATTTACAAACGAGCCTGAACTTGCACAAGTTACTGGATCCACCTGTAGTGCAAACATATTTGTGAGTAAAAGACGATTCAAATGATTGCTTATCAAATCCTTATATCCCCCCTTCTAGGAATTTATTTTAGTATACAAAATTCATTTTGCATCCAGCTTTGAAACTACAACATAATATTCTAATAGTGTTAAGGAAGCTGATAAGACAAAATTGTAGAATCCGGAGCTTATTGCTAGGCCATCACTTTTAAAAAAATTAAGCAGATAAACAGTACTTCCAGCTAAAATGGAAAATCACCTGCATATGAGCCCTTGAAGCATTTTTCTTAATTACTTCTGCAAGATAACTGAGAACACATTCCCGGGTATCACTGTTCTTGAGGAGATAGAGAAAGACTTCTCCAACTCCATCATATAAGTTATTCATCACAGTCTTAATTGTTGAGAAGGAAGATTGCAGATCAGCTGGACGCCGTGAATTCGAGAAACACTGTTGCCTAATTTTTCAGGAAAAAGAAAATCAATCAAATCCACAAGCAGATAGTTGCAAGATCCAAATTATTCAACAAACCAAGATGAGAACAGATGGATGACGCTTTGACAAAATCTCCAAGAAATCACTTATCAGTTTGATCAAGGTCTATACGTTCTGATAGAATGAAGTATTATGACAAATATAATCCTTTTCTCTGATCAATCAACTTATGAACTCTGCATTTGCATTAATAATGCAAATCGGCAATTAATAATAATATCCATATTAATTAGACTACCAATCTTTAGTTTAGAACCCCACTCAACTAATAAGAAAAATAAATGCTGCACTTAAACGCTTCAATCACAGAACAAAGCAAACTGAATTCCCAACTATCCATCTCCAGGAAATCTACGAGAGACTAGACCAGGCAGCTTTCCAGACATATTTTCTTGTGATGAACACGGGAAGGTAGATAAACAGTAACCTAGGAGCCAACAGTAACTTTATGTATAAAAAACGGGAGGAAGGAAATTGGTGACCAATACAGTGCTATTTGCTAATGCTGGCTTCAAGTTATTTAGCTTTCTTTTCGTTTAGTCTCGTTGTCACAAAATGGATAAAATCAGATAATTCACAGGCCAGTGTACATTTAGTTTGTGTAAAAAGCTACAAGATGGTAAATGAGGCAGATTTAACATCTAATGCAGTAACCAGAAATTTATCGATTAAACAACAATGAAAACACAAGAATCAAACATGTTCTGAAGCAAGCTTACCCAACATCAGGTTCGCTCTTGAAGATAGTATGATCAGGAAGAGCACTGACATGAAAGAAAGGCCCCAGTATACTTGTCATTTCGATTACGCGTCCATTCACATAAGTGCCGGTAGGTAACCACCATGGGTGACTGACCAAAGCTTTTGCACCATAGGGAAAATTAATTAACATCCTCAAAGCTCTTAACGGCTGCTGAAAATTTCCAAGTGCTGATACTTTCAAAACACTTCCTCTTAAACTTTCGTACATTTCTTTGAAAATCGGATCCATACTGTCCATATCTGTATCCCTGAAGAAGTCATCTAAAAACCCTGGTGGGCAAATTAATCCTCCACCACCACTACTGCTTCCTCCAAACCCATCCACAGAAGTTGAAACTTGAGAATAAAACAATCCCAGCAACGGATACACGGATGACTTCGCGTCGGTGTCAGGAAACATATCTGGATTAGCTAAGTGAATTCTACAGTAAGAAGCAGTTAATCTCTTAGCCTGTTTGACAACGAAATCCATAGCAGACAACAGATTCTTGTCTTTCATAGCAGTAATCTTTCTGCCTTCATCGTCAGCACGACCGTAACAACCAACTAGGTACTGAAAAGGTGGTTCAGCCTCGGGAAATTGACCGGATAAACGATCGATGAGGACTCTTTCCATCAAATCATGACTTAACAATAATGGTTTACCTTCACTCAAAATCTCAGCAGCTGTCATCTCCAAGTAAATGACTCTACTACTATCTCTATCCATGGAATCAACCAATGTAACTAGGAATATTTTCCGTATAATAATATCCTCAACCTCTTCAGTCGATCGTTTAGGTTTTTTAGTCGCCATGTTTTTTTTTCCCAATAATTTAGGGTTTTTAATATAATAACTTGATCACTATCAAACAAGACGAAGATACAACTTTATTACTTGGATCATACCTGAGTCTTGCCGATTACACTCCCGTCATGTCAAACAGCCATCGGATGTGCTGAATCTAGGTTTTACTACTATCAGTAGTGTTTGGAGATCGAGATGGAGGAATGGACTGAGTTGGAACGGAGAAACATATAACCGGAAAGATTTTTGCAGAGCAGATTTCGGGAATTCGAAACAGGAATTTTTTTGGATGAGTTCTCGTAGATTACTAGACTAGAGACTTGAGTTGGGGATTTTAGTATTTACAGCTCGAAAATGATTTATCCCCCACGGGCTGGACCCGTGGGATTTCCCGAAAGAGAGATGGTCCCCACTAACCCGTTTAAGCCCAACCCTCTGCTTTTCTGGGTGGCGGGTTGGTGGGGACCACCACTCCCTCTCTACTTTTTCATTTTCGGGAAATCCCACGGGTTCAACCCGTGGGGTATATATCAGTTTTGTTTACAGCTTTGATTTGATGAGATACAGCACGCTTCAATCAGATATATCTTGTAACGAGACGAATGACTTCTTTTTCTTTTCTTTTACTTACTGAGGACGGATCCCCTCACATGCCAGATCTCACATTATCTGACTCGAAAATTTCAGCCGTTAGATCTCGAAATATAAACGGTGAAGATTTGTTGCTTTATTTAGTTTTAGATCTACTTTACCCGAACCCGTAACCAGAAAGAGAAAGATAGAAAGTCAAACTTCCCTTATTTTTTTCCTGTTCTTCTTCTTCCTTCGAGATTTTCTCTCCGTTCCTGAGATATCTCTCAGAGATAAAATCTGCATCTTTAAATGATTGAAGACTAAAGAAAAATCAACTTCGTTCTGACCTTGAATATTAAAGGTGAAAAACTTGATATGTGTCTAGTTTTTTCTCATCAAATTTCTAGGGTTTTGTTGATGATAAAATTAGATTAGCTTTGTTTGTTTTTAGTATTGATGAAGCTAATACTGATTTGGGGTTTTCTATCACAGGAAAATGGATGATATTGTTGAAGCTAATGATCTAATTAGTGATGGTAAATTTTCTAAAGATTTGAAACCAATAGTGAATATGGAATTTAACTCTATTGAAGATGCAGAAGAATTTTATAAAGCATATGGTAGAAATAATGGATTTATGACGCGAAAGAGATCATCATATGCCACTAAAAAGGGAGAAGGTGTAAGCAGAGTGGTTTTTGTATGTAGTAATGAAGGAATCCACAATCCTGCTCTTAATAAAGAACAGGAAGAAGAGAATTACAGGAAAAGAAGGAATACTTCAACAATGAGGACAGATTGTAAAGCTATGATACGTATAGCTTTCGATAGAAAACTTGAGGTATGGTACATTAGTGAGTTTATAGAAGAGCACAATCATATAATGGTTTCTCCTAAGAAGAGAATGCTTATGAGGATGAACAAGCATATGCCTGATGAAGCTAAAACCATGGTGGAAGCATTTAGCACAACCAGACTCCCTGTTGGTAAAGTTGCTATGTTATTTGGGCAAAATGAAAGTACTGGCTTTGATGAGAGAAATTGTTATAATCATTTGAGAAATGTTAGAAAGTCTAAGTTGGATGTTGGAGATGCACAAGCCTTGGTTGAATATTTTAGAAGAAATAAGCTTCAAAACCCAAGTTTCTACTCTGCAATTCAAGAGGACGGCGAAGGGAGGGCAGCAAATATATTCTGGGTGGATGGACGTTCGCGGATAGCTTATGGTCGTTTTGGAGAGGCTGTCAGTTTTGATACAACATATAAAACTAACAAATACAATATGCCTTTTGGTCCTTTCACGGGTACTAACCATCACCGTCAATCTATCACATTTGGGTTTGCATTGCTAGGAGATGAAACTGAAGAGACATTTACTTGGTTGTTCACGACATGGCTTGAAGCAATGGGAGGTCATCCTCCAATTTCTATACTTACCGATCAGGATCAAGCTATGACAAATGCAATTGCGAAGGTATTTCCTGAAACTCGCCATCGTTTTTGTTTGTGGCACATTAAGAAAAAGTTTGGAGAGAAGCTAAGTCATGTGTTTTTTAAGAAGTCGAAATTTAAGAAAACTGTCAAGGCAGTTACTCGCTTTACATACACAGTTGAAGATTTTGAAACTAAATGGCAGTCAATGCTTGTAGAATTTGGTTTGACAGATAATACATGGCTTAAAGGGTTATTCGACATTCGCGAGAAATGGATACCTGTTTATAACAGAGGAACTTTCTTTGCCGGGATGAATACAACACAGAGAAGTGAGAGTATAAATGCTTTCTTTGATCATTATGTGAACTCCAGGACATCCCTGATAGAATTTGTCGAAAGTTGTGATCAAGCATTGGAAAGAATGTACTTAAGAGAAAGGGAAGAAGATTACAAGTCTATTCATTTGAAGCGTATATATGCTTCTCAAGACTTGTTGGTACGGCATGCATCTAAAGTATACACTAGAGTTATCTTTAATAAAGTGCAAGTCGAATTCAATGCTTCTTTAAGATATCGATCAAAAATGCTTGAGACCAATGGTGAGGAACAAACATACAGTGTGTATTGGTTGATAGATGAAAAAACAGTGGAAGCATTTCCGGTCAAGATTAATATGGTAACTCAAAAGGGTACTTTCGGCTGCCAAAGTTTTGAGTTTGTTGGGATACCATGTAAACATTTGCACCACGTTTTAGTTGTTCGCCTCCATGTGACAGAGATTCCTCAATGTTATATAATGGAAAGGTGGACAAAATATGCAAACAAATGTGCAGTTATGGATTCAAATCAGATAGTCATGAAAGATGATAAAGTTGGGATTGAAGCTATGCGAATCAGTCATTATTGTCGAGTATCAGCTGAGCTAGCTTACATGTTGGGTAAATCAGAAGCAGCATTTTCTGTGGCAATGGATTTTCACAATCAAGCAGTGGCGAAAATTAAAGAAATTTACGTGCTTGAGCTTGGAAAAGAACATGGAAAAGATTCAGAAGTAGAACCAAATGTAGATATAGAAGTACCAGATGTAGATATAGAAGTACCAGATGTAGATAGAGACTCCTCAACCGCAGGTACATCACGCGTTATTGTTGTTGGAGAAGTACCTAATGCAGTTCCAATTCAATCTACCCTTCCTATTGTGATCATGGGCGATCCCCGCGTCTCTGTCACGAAAGGCAGAAAGCCTGATACTGCAAAGGGAAATGCAACAAGTAATTCTCGCTATAAGAGTGGTATGGAAATCTCGAAGGAAGGAAGGAAACCAAGAACCTGCAAATATTGCACACTACCAGGCCATGACTCTCGTACCTGCGAGAAAAAGAAAGCCGATCAATTACGCGCCGATAATTCTAATGGAGCTGGTGTGTCTGCATTAGGTTGCATATAATTCAATGTGTGGATTCATTGATGTTTTTTTGTGAATCAATGTATGGATTCATTGATGTTTTTTGTGAATCAATGTATGGATCATGGATTTTTTTTTGTAAATCGGATTCAAAGATGTTTTTTGTAAATCAATGAATGGATTCCAGGATGTTTCTTCAGTCATCACCTGTACATAGTTTCATACATCATATAAACTTAATTTCACCTGAAATCATCACCTGTACATAGTCATCAGTAAACACTGTCCTGTCTAGGATCTATATCCGCGCCATTCCTGTCACAATAATGGTATTATCCCAATCTGGATTCTGGAACAGACTCTCGCAGTCTTGCTCATAAATTTCTGCCATATACTTAACAGCTTCACCAACAATACTAATGCAGTGAATCATGTTCAAAGAAAGTACAACCGAACTCCAGATAACACCAGAATCCAAAAAGCACATAAAAAAAATGGTGTCATCATACAAGAATCAACAATCACATATTTATCACTATAAGGAAACTTTTACAAAATCATAAAGAAATTTTAGCATTGCATCAGTGAACAAAACTGAAATTTTCTTACCATTGAACTTAGTTTCACCTGAAAAATCTCAATGTTGCTGGAGATTCTATCTCTGCATCTATCATGTTCTTAACAACCTTTTAAGAGAAAAACAACTCCTGAATAGACCTTGTAAACCTAGATAAACTACTAGAGATTACCAATTAGAGGTTTAAAAAATGGGAAATCAAGGTCTCAAAATCAATTGAAAACTCAAAATACCATTCAATATACCCTAATTAACTGAGTAATAAAATCCTTCTCTTCTTCTGCTGACCCAATTACTTGAAAACCCAAGTATAGAAACCCCCAATTTCTTGAAAACCCCTGAGTATAGAAATCCCAATTTTCAATTGAATGAATTGATAACCCAAAGAAAGAAAAAAAAACCCTTTCTTCTACTCGAAACCACCAGAGAAGAAAACCCCTTTCTTCTTCATCTAGCTACTTCGACCATCTAATCCCCTTTCTCATCACAAAATTAAACAAGAACCCTAGCCAACCTTGGAGATCATATCATATCTAGCAGCGATAGCTCTTAGATAGAGTTTACAAAGAGATCGATCAGTGATCTTTCTATATTGATGAGTTTAATCTGTTTCCTTGTTTCCTCGACCATCTAATCCCCTCAATGCAGCAGCAACTCTTCTTCTTGTCTGGTTTTCCTGTCTCGAAACACAACTGAAGATAGAAGAAAGAAAGAAAGAAGAATGACGACCGCGACAAAGAGAGTATTTTTTGTGATAAGATAACGATGTAATAAGAATTCCCTATTCGGGTCACGGGTTGATCCAGATCTAAAACTAAATAAAGTAACAAATCTTCATCGTTTATATTTTGAGATCTAACGGCTGAAATGATCGAGTCAGATAGTGTGATTTTAGTCGTGTGAGGGGATCCGTCCTCTTACTTACTATGCATATTTTTTTTATTTTTTTTACAAGCCTGCTTTTATTTATAAACAAAAGAGTGTGTTACAAGAGACGTATCCCAGGTACATAAGGTTAACAACAAAATACTGAAAGCATGAAGTGCACAAAGAATAATAATAACACTCTTGTAACCCGTATTTAGTGCCAAGAGTAGACTCCTAAAAAAGTAGCAAGAGAGGAATTGTTTAGGACCAAGTAAAACAAACATCACCCGAACGAAACGTTGTAATGCCTTCAACAACATTGGCAACAATGTCAATGTGAGAGAGCCAGCTAACCATCTAAAAGAATGGCCTGAGAAAATCATATCACAGACTAAAACAGCTAGTTTGCGCGCTCCTTTACAAAACAAATGACAAACCAGTACCCAACAAACTTCACCAGTGAACATCTCAATCTCGAAACAGTCCTCTGCCACCACCATTGTAGAATCATTAAACTGAGCAAGTAAACTAGGGCACTTTGAACGAAGCAGGTAGAAACTAGGAAGTCAGAAAAAACACACCAAAAGTCCAAAAAAACAACCTAAGTCTAGATACACCCCCATACGAAACTTCTGGAGAAAAGATGAAAGGTTCAGCACATTGAGTCTCCAGGAGTACGCGCCAAGAGAACCATGAAGGAAAGTAACACACACATTATGCACAATAGAACAACACCCAATGTCAATAGGCCAACCTAAGCAAGCTGGCGGAATTGTAATCATCAGAAACCAATTCAGTCTGCCAAACCATAATGAGTCAAAATAGAAGAATCCAACATAAATATCAGGGTCACGAGTAAAGGCCCATTGTTTACACGTTAGGAACAGTTGGTGTCAAAATGATTGTCCTCCAATAAAGATAAAAGGTTTTGTCTATGGCGGACGGTTGGCAAAGGAAAACCTCAACAAGGAATGAAACTAGATGGGACAAATGTTAAGGACACCACAGGTGGATGTCCAAGGCGACAGGTGGATAAGCTGCCTGAGATGGAGTGTTCAAAGGAAACACGGCAAGCAAGTAAAACGTGTTAACAAGTCAACTCGGTGAGTCAGTCCGGTCTAGTCCAGTGATCCTAAGCGAGTCAATGAAAATGAATAACAGTACCAAATAAACATAAGAGGCAGTAAAATCGACAACCGGTAGCGGAAGTACAAAACCAAAGTCTGATGGACTAAGATCTGGTAACACAAAATCGACTCGCTAGAGCCGAGAAACACAAATGGATACTTAATTTGTTGAAGCAAAATCCTATCGATTTGAAGAAGAACACCCTGCGAAATTAGTAAAGGAGCAAACGCTCGTCGATGAAGAGGGAGTTCAAAACCATTAAATATAGAATTCTCCGCAGCAGATATGTTCAGGTGATAATTGAAATTTGTAAAAAGAAGCACCTGGAATCTGCGTAAATACTGAGTAAAAAAATCACTATCAAGGGCATCAGTAACACATAAAGGATGGAGAGTTTTGAGTAAATGAGTTACTGGAAAAAGATTCAGGAACAAAGTTAGCTGAGGGGTTATGAAAACCAAATGGAAACCTGGATCTACCTTACGCCAATTAGAGAGAATAGTGATCCAGAGTTGTAAAACCACGGGAGAATACAGCTGAACATGAAGAGAAGAACATGAACTTGTCTTAGAGAATTCCCAGGCAGACCTAATAACACCGTAGTTAAATCCCATGAATTGGAAACCTCTCAAAAGAACAGACACATAGGCATCAAGTCTTGGATCTGGAATTAGAGAGTGAAGAAGAGTTGGGTTAACATATGAATCATCGGTCTCATCTTCAGACTACCCGATGTCTCCTTCTATGGATGGTTGTCGAATCTAGTGTGTTTGATTAGAGGTAAAGTAGATGGCTTTAAAGACATTGAAGTGCACACAAACCACTTGGTGCAAATGTATTTTTTTTTGTTCCCTTGTTATTACTTTCTTGTTTACATCAATTCTACTCTAGGGTACCCAAATTCAAAATTTTCTTGACCACATAATTATTCCTTTGAATCAATTTGTTGACGAAAATGGTAATTGAATATGAAATGTTTGTTCTTAATTGAATAACCGGTTTATTTGGTATTCCAATTTCCATTTTGATGCAATATGTTTCCAATTTCCTCATAGGCCCGACCAATTTGTTTAATACAATACAAGGAGGCATGTTAATTATTGAACGTGCATATTGTTAGGGCATTGTCCGGTCAAACCCACTAGCGTTGGTATGTCAAGCTAGTTGTCAGTTTTAGGTGTCAAAACACAATTCTTGATTTAGCCTACTAGAGTTTAGATTTCAGAATTGGGATATAGACTAAGTAGTAGAGACCTTGAAGATGAAGACTGTGAAGACAAAGAAGACATCAATTATTCTTCATCGACAAAAGGTTAGTAGGAGTTATGACTTTTATGGAAATTCTTCTATTCCACTTACTTTATCTTTCGAAATAGTCGGCTACTTTAGTAGTGATATAATATCGATTGAGATCGTGTTCTTGTCTACATGACCATGTGTTATGTTAGTGTTTGTTCCCGCAAATACTAAGGTTACAAGAATGCATGAGATAGATTCGATACCATTTGTCCATTGCAATGGTTTGCTTGCAAATCAATTGTTGGATATGGGTGAATCTAAAGGAGTACTCTTGAGTAAGAGTCCAGTGGATTACAGCTGAGGGCGTCACACACGTCTAAGTACTGGTTAAGCCCAGAACTTCCAGCGAATCCAAGTTAAACCCTAAATCTGAATGACAATGGTTCCCGAACCGTACGTGAAACAGAAACTCGAATTTTCTCCTGAGTTCCAAAGTTTCATTTTGTACGCGGACGCGGACCTCAAAAATGATACTTTTGGTTGTGATTCAGATTGACGGTTTGCGAACCATCCCTGGTGAATATTCTCTGGAATTTCACTCGGGTAAAACTCTGAACTCCTTTATCTCTTAGTTGGACTTGGATTATCACGAAATATCGTATGTGGTCCATTTAACGGTTCTCAATGTGTCAATAAGATAAAGATTATCTCTGGTTTGTTGGATATATATCTTGAAGTGTTTTTGAGCTAACAAAACACTTGGCAGATAAATGATTAATGATTTCCAATTGAGATAAATCTCTTTTACTTGGTTTGCAAGTTAGGGTTTCCTAAACTTGTGGGACAAGTAATTGATTGCTTTATTCCAAAGCAATCTATCTTATTGAGTGCTATAAATAGAGGTATTTATGGACGAATACCGCAAGCATCAAGCATAAGTGAAGGTCCTTAGGGAAGTGACCGTAAACTCTTTTCACTTCGGTGAACGCTTGTTGTGGTATAGTCATCCTCTATTAGGTAGCAGTTCCTCACGGGATTTACCGACGACTATAAAGACTTCCCTTGAGAGTTGGGAAACACAGGTAGAAGATTGAGGCCTTAGTGGTTGAAATCGGTGTGCGAGTGTAAAATCTGCGTAAGTACTTCACACCCAACATCCATTAGATATATGAATCACAAGTATGAACCCTAATAAGATAATCAAGGTACAAATGTAAGGAGAAGGTACAAGGAGCAATGGATGCAACTCATATCATGAATTTATTACTTTCTTGATGTTTGATTACATAAATCTCCATTAGAGTAGAGTTCTAGATCTAGATCTAGTCTTTGGGGAAGAAGATGAGTAGGGAGAAGGAGGTAGAGAGAGAAAGTGAAAGAAGATCCCCTCTCTCCTAGGAGATATTTCCTTTATATAGAGGAAATTTACATGATAATTACACAAATGCCATTATCTTAGCTACCAAGTAAAGAAGGTCTTCGGTGTGCCTCGTCTTCTTTTAGGTAGCGAGCGTATGTCGGTTTATCTCTTCGGCATACTTATTCCTCGGGCTTGATCTTCACTTCGGGGAGGCTATGGTCTCGACTAGGTAACTACTTCGGAAGGATTGGTGGATCGAGGTGGCATCTCCGAACGGCGGTCCATGGTTCGCAGTCTTAGTCTTCGGCTCTCTTCGCGTTCATAGGGTGTTATCTTGCTCTTCTTCTAGGATGGTGACACGTGGCTCGTCCGAATTATGCCCCCACAGTTTGCTCCTTTGCTAATGGATGTTTCGAAGATGAATCCGTTAGCAAATTCTTCTTGTCATAATTGATGGTATGAGACACGTGGATTCGCGAGATTCATGGAGTGTGCTGACTTGTGTTGTATCCTTCCATTTATCTTCGGTATTTTGACTTGCTTCAGCAGCTTCGAACTTGTAACATTTACGTCTTTGTTGTGTTGTCGGGGAGGTATGCTTGATTGAGTTGATTGTTATTCTTTTCTCGAAGGAGATAGATGCCGTGGATTTACTTTGGTGCTTGCATAGCCGGGCTTCGTCGATGATGAATGGTTACTTCAAGAATCCTTTGATCTTTGAGATGACCTTCGTTGGTGTACTTCGATGTAGACAGATGATTACTTCATGTTGTAACTAGTTCGAAGGGTGGTGGCCGAGATGTTTGTCGAGGTGTTTCTTTTGTTGTGATATTTTCTTTCTTCGGACTATCTTTCGAGCGAGATGTGTTCTTGGCTTTCCATTGTTGTCGAAGGAACTGAGCAGAAGAGTACAAAATGTTTTTCGAGTATGCATACTTGCTCCTACTCTTACGTGAAGTTCTTATACGGCTTCTTGAGTTGTTTGGTGTCGTTGTTGTTGCTGAAGAAATGAGCTTTGAAAAATTTTCATGCGGGATTCCCTTGTATAGTTGCCCCCCTTTTGCTTTCGAAAGTGAAGGAACCGAACTTTTGTAAGAAAAAGGAAATGTTCTCCCGAAGTGTACCATCCACAAAGCGAATTTGTTGTACGAGGAGGTTGGCATCGAATGGCTTTGCCCCTGCATTCTTTGTTTTGCTCCAGCTACTGCTTCGGTGTATTGACTTTTGTGACTCTTCGTTGTGAAACGAAGGATGCCATGCTCCTTTGGTGGACGAAGATTGCTATCACTTTTTTTTGCTCCTTGGGTCATTTGTTGTTGCTTTCTACGAGTGGGTCTTTAGCGAAGTTCTTGTATGTACAATCATCCTCGAGCGTTTTGAGAGCGAAGCCAATTTTGAATCCATTTCACTAGATTTTATCGAAGAAACCTTGGTGCATACTCCTGCTTGATGTCTTAATGAATACTGCTTGATGTCTTAATGAATACTTCAAGGTAATATCTTTGTGATTTGTTTCTTCCCCTGTCTTGCATCTTTTTGCACTTCGATTCACTTGTACTTCGAGCCATCCTGCAGAATATTTCGATTCATCCTGTAATGAAGTTAAAAGTATTGTCAATTCATTCTTTGATAAAGTACATTTTTGAATCATTCTTCAGTGAAGTTTTTCTTTTTCATGATCGAGTCATGCTTTTCTTCAATGCATAGTTTTTGTAGTATGACGTGATCAGGCACGTACTTTTCTTCGATGTATTGCTTGCTTGGTAACTCGTGATCAGGCACAAAGTTTACCTTGCAAATTATAGGCTCCTAAGGTTACTTAGAGTGCAACTTCGGGGCTTACTTCGATGTGGGAGGCAGTAACCAAGCTAGTGGGGGCGTACGGATCACCCTTCCCAAAGGCTTTGAGCTACTCGCGCTGGTTTCAAGCAAAACGCTGGCTATCGAGACCATAGGTACCCGTTTTGCCTCAGTATGTTAGGTGGGTATCGAAGATATTAAGTATCCTCCGAGAGAACATGGTGTTGTTCTGATAACCCATTTATCCCAAGTAGAGTAGGAAACTTATGGTGGGTAGCTGCTATGTGTCTCGATAATAAAGTAGCACAATGGGGGAGTGCCGGTCAAAGCTGGAACTTAGACATGGTACTGTTCTCCTATCGCGGCCTGGAGTTCAACTTCTTCTTTTCTTGCTAGCCCCTCCTCAAGGCTGTGCTTGATTTTTAGAGGAGGTCCCTCGGCTGCGTAACTCGCTTGCCATTCCCGTGAATGTGAAAGCTAATTAGCTGCCTCGGGGTTCCATCCACCTCTAAAGGTATATGTTAATCCCATTTATCGTCCCCTCGACGCCTCAAAAGAGAGGTCGAATGGTAGTGAGTTCAAATGCGTCTCGGCTTATATAGCTTTGATGCAAAGTACCCACCGCTAACGGGGTGTCTTGTGGGTAGAGGACTGTGCCATATAGCTCGTAGGGCCCTTACGACTATATGTCATCAGCTTTGTGCCTGCTATTCGAGGACTTTTTATTTTTTGGCATTTTTTGCCTTGGCGTTAAAGCCTTTTTGTTTTTGCGACGAGGCACTAGTGGAGATATGGCGTCATGGCTTGTTCTCTTTTATGGCGTTAGAGCCTTCGGAGATGTGCCTAAGCAAATAGGACTTTTGTTGTGGTCGGAGCTTGCTTCGGAGGTTGACGAGGTAACTGGTGTTTGAGGCACCGAAGTTTCTTCATTGTTGTTATACTGTTGCTTGATGACGATGGCTCCGAGATTATGTGCTTAGCTAGTTGTCTCCGAGATAAGCATCGGAGTTGAGTATCGAAGGTGAGTAAACGTAGTCATCGAAGTTGAATCTGAGATGGCTTCTCCGAGATTGCTTCCGATATGAGATTGAGATGGCTTCACAGTTGATATCTTCGATGATTTTCTTCGAAATGGTAGTGGTTGATTAATGCTCCGAAGTAGGATTGTTGGTGTCTTCGGATCAAAGTGGAATTTGTTGATGGTGGCTGCGAGCTGCAGTAGCTCCGAGAACAAGGTTGGTTGATGCTCCGAGAAGAAAGTTGCTCGATGGTTGAACTTGTTTGTTCCCTCATGCAGAATGCTAATTCAGTGGTGCTTCCTTGATACATATTGACCGTCGAGAGGTAAACTGTATGGGTTATGTAAACTGGGTCATCGATGTTGAGTGTATATAACCATCGAAGGTGAGGATCATAATGGTTGAAGCTGCTTCGTGGAGGATAAGCTGTGTAGCCATTGATGAGTGGATGGACTTGATCGAAGGTGTAGCCGAAGCCATCGAGACTTGAGTTGCTGGCGAGTTTCCCGTGTTTTTCGAAGTTTTCCTCGCTTTCATAACTGAATTCTGATTCAACTAGATTGTCTTATTTAGGCGTCATGGCCTGTTCGTTTTTATGGCGTCAAAGCCTTAGGAGATGTGCCTAATCATGTAGGATTTTGCCTCATCGAGGAGGATCTGGAGGTTGTACCGAGCTGTTTGCGATAAGCATAATTCGTTTATAACATAATAGTGTGCGAAATCGAAGATTGCATAAAGCTAAGGAGATTCGAATGTGACATAATGTGACAAGTATACTTTATACGTAATGTGATATGTTGTATCAAGAGGAAGCTTAATAAATCTAAGGCATTAAAAATGCTAATTGGTGACTCAAAAATTCTTAACTTCATTATCGTTGCATATTGCTCGATGTTGTATAAACATACTCGATACCCCCACTCCTTCGAGGTAGAAAGAGATGGTTCGATCTTCAAATGTAATTATTCGATGCTCTGTCCCCTCAAGGTAGGAAGAGATGGTTCAATCATGTTTGTTATTGCATTATTTCTCTTAATTCGAAACTATACTTCTTTTCGATATTTAGGCCCCTCGAGGTGGGAGGAAGCGATTCGATCGATTTTATAAAGAAACTAACAATATAAGTAGAACTCCTGATTTAGGATATACTTTTAGTTTGAAACTTCTATAAGTAGAACTTCGACATTGATGCCCCTCGAGGTGGGAGGAAGCGAATCAACCGACTTTTAGTTTGAAACTTCTATAAGTAGAACTTCGACATTGATGCCCCTCGAGGTGGGAGGAAGCGAATCAACCGACTTTTAAAGAATCTAGTATGTTGCAAGGAAGAAATCTATGACTTCATATATTATTTGCTAAGTAACTTGTATATAATGGCGTCATGGCCTATCGTACGACTTGTTTGAACGTTATTCTAAGCATGTGAGGTGCATGAATCATTCAAAAACTTTTTAAAGTAGCAAGAGAAGTGTTTAGAAATTCTCCCCAAAGAAGGTTGTTGAGGCTGCAAGCTTGTGCCCGAAGTGGTTCTTTGTTGCCTCGTATGATTTGGTTTTGATTTTCTTTCTCGATTAATGCCTCGGGCTTACACCTCTCGCGGTTGTAATAACAAAATGAGCCTTTGCGCATTCATTCGTGAGTGTGGAAATGTTACTTGCCCATCCTACTCCTTGTTGGTATTATGCTTGAAATCTAATCCATAATATTGCTTTTGAACTGATGTTGTTTCTTCGATATGTCGAAATGATGGAATATACCTGTAGCTTATGAATAAAGTGAGTAAGATTTGTATATAAACCTCTTTATTTCGTTCTTTTTCCAACATCAATGTAACTCCGCAGATAAAATGTAAAAAATGGGTTTTATTCGATATCATAATTAATTATCATGCTTACGACCATGCTTACGACAGTTTTTTTTTTTTTTTTTTTTTAAAAAAACTATTGCCCATTACTGCCTTTATTTTTCACAAGATTTTTATATAAGATGACCTTGATGGACGAAATGAGCCAACTAGCAAAATACAAAGTATTGATATGGACCGTGTTGCCGAAGACAGTGACAACGTGTATAAATTATAAGCATTTTATGCTGGCAATTTTTCCTTCTTTAATAATCTTAAACCTATCCTTTTGACCGACGTACAGCTAGATACTTAATGACTTTGGGCCCTTAACTTGGTTATTAACCTAATTAGCAAATACTCTTGGATGAAAGAAGTGTATTCATGTATATGTTTGAAATTTTTGCATACCAACAGGAAAAGCATATTGGTTGAAGTTTAGAGATTCTTCCCTTTCCGAGGAGTTTTGCTTCGGAGCTTGTTTCTAGAATTGGAGTGAAATAGCTAACCACCGGCCTTAAGTCCTTGTAGGAGTTTGCTTCGGGGCTAGCTGATGTACACTTTTCGAGGAAGATATCGAAGTTGGGCCGCTAATTTGCTTCGCCATCAAAGTTGGCTGTTAGTGCTGGGTTATCGAAGTGATTGTTGGGGAAGACAATATGTCTGAGATGTACTTCCTTATCCTTGCTGCTTTAAAGATGGTGACTGTATCAAAGCTAAGTTGGGTATGCATCAAAGTTGGGTTGCTGATGTTGACCCATCGAGTTTGTAGTAATCGTAGTTATCGAAGTTGAGTAGTCTAGGTTGACTGTAGCTGTGATTCCTTTTCAAGTCATTTTTAATCATCGAAGCTTATTTGTATTTCCGTAGATTTTTCGAGGTAATTGATGATCGAAAGTTGAGTTAGCTGTTTTGTGATTATTGCCGCTTCACCGAGGTTGTGATCGAAGCTGGCCATGAAATGAGTGCTGATTTACTTTGATCGAGAGGGGGTGGCTTAAGTGAGCTGTTGCTATTATCGACATAG
The DNA here is from genome assembly GCA_023529015.1 of Papaver nudicaule. Taxonomy (NCBI): domain Eukaryota; kingdom Viridiplantae; phylum Streptophyta; class Magnoliopsida; order Ranunculales; family Papaveraceae; genus Papaver; species Papaver nudicaule. Next base: position 27,777 of record JAJJMA010223207.1, read on the forward strand.
TTAACTGTTGTATCTTCTTCGAAGAGCTTACTGTGCTTTTGATTGCGTTAACGCAACAAGATTTCTTCGAGGAATTACTTAAGAGGGTTGGTGTGTTAGTGAAGCTGATTCATCGATGCTTGATCATCGAAGGTGAGCCAGGGAGTTTACATCGAAGTTGAGCCATAGAGTTTACATCGAAGTTGTACATCGAAGTTGTGGAGTAGCCATCGAATGTGAGTTAAGTACATCGAAGGTAGTTGGGTTGGCTGCTTCGAGATGAATTATCGGTCTTCCTGGTAATGGTGCTATTATTCATTTACCCTCGGGTTGCTTTCTTCGGAGTTGATCCGTCATGCTTCGAGACTGTTGTTTCTGAGCCATCGAAGAGGTCATCGATATCAAGTCTGCTCCGAGAACAAGCCATCGAGGATGTCGTCAAGATTTGTGTATGTCAGACAAGGCTGCTCCGAGAAAGAAGCATCGGGTTTTAGGTTTACTTTTGAAGTGACTGTGCGAATTAAACTGCTCCGAGGTTGCTGGCGAGACTGGTATCTCCGAGAATGACATCTCCGAGAAGTTTGTATCCGAGAAGACTGTATCCGAGAGTTGGGACCGAGAAAAATCGGGATGGCTTCTCAGTTGATATGTTGAGGCACCGAAGTTTCCTTGTTGTACATAGTTTTTGCTGCCGAGTTTTCTGCCACGGGATTTTATTTCCTCCGAAGTTTTTGTTGGCGAAGTTGTACTGCGAAAAGGTTGCTTCGAAAGGTTTACTGTCCGAAGTAAATTTTCTCCAAGAGTTAGTTACTGTTGTTTTTTTAAGATTCCTCGAAGCGGAATTGTGCTCACGAAGTTGTGTCGAGTTGAGACTCTTATCCACTTCAAACTGAATTGATGTGTGACGGGTAAAACCTATTGATTTGTTGTTTCTCCGAGACGAGCTGACATTCTGCCTTGCTGCTGTATTTGAGCTTTTACTCTTAGGGTGGTGATGTGATTTCCTCCTGAGATGAACCGGTACACTGCGTTATTTTTCGTATGTTTGATTTTGAAGCTTCTGTTAGCCTCGGTGGATGATGGCTGAGGCTGCCAATTTTCTTCAATGCTTGTTTCTGTAATGAATTGAGATGCTGCCGGCTATGGCTTTTTGAGATGACCGCTGATGGTGAAGAATATTGTTCCGAGTTCGTTGTCGTATCATTTTGAAACCTTCGTATTGTTTATTTTACCTTCGGAGAAGAACTATAGACTATTGGTGTGAATGTTATCCAGATGACTCCCCCTTTTTGTCACCACCCTGATCAATGTTTCTAGGTAGATGGGCTAGCTAGCTTCCCCTTGTTCTTTACCACAGTTCATTTGTTATCAAAGATATGCCATAGAAGTTCAGTATCTAAAGCCATCGAAGGTGTTGTTGCCACCGAAGACGTCTGCGAATCTTTGCTCCACAGAGACTAGCTTCTTTGATCAATTAAATGGGTTTGACACTCCGAGTTGCTACTTCGATCTCTGCCTACCAAGATTGGTTTCGTACTTTGTTGATGCAAGAACAATTTCCCTTGACGCTGCTGTGCTGTCTCTCCTGTCGTTGATACGAACTGGAAACTTCAATTGATTGTCACTGCAAGTGACCCAATGTTTTGGTGGTTAGTCAAGAATAAAGTTAGATATGAGCTAAATAAACAAGGCTATCAAAAATGGTTATTTTCCCTTTTGTTTGCTCACAGAGAAACCTCAGAGTCAAATTGAAATGCTAATTACTTTAGATTTTTCCTAAAACTTGAAATGGGTTTCTTTTACAGTGTTTATTGATTTCAGATCTGTTGTACGAAGTTCTTTTTTGATCAAGATTTTCTGCAAAAAATCAGACTTTTGTTGAAGAAACTAAGAAAATCCTAGTTTTGTAGAAGATTTTCGTCAAAATTAATAAATCTGGGATACTATGAATGAATTAAGAGTAGGTAAAAAGAAAATTTCTCTTGTTGGATTGTTGTTGCAGAGGAGCTTTGATTTCTCTGTTATGAAGCTTTCCTCGAGAAATTCCTTCACTGCCGCTTTTCTTTTCTCCATCGGTGCGGAGAACATTGATAATTTTGTTGCCTGAATTTCCCTACTCCCGTTGACGAAAGTACCCTTGATAACCAGATCTACGGCTGAACTCCCCAGAAATGTTGTTGTACCCGTCGGAACTAATAGACCTTTATTTTTGGACCTCCAAAACACAGGCAAACCCTAAGTTGTTTTAATGATCCCTGTTTCTAGCGCCAAACTATGCGAGTGTAAAATCTGCGTAAGTACTTCACACCCAACAACCATTAGATATATGAATCACAAGTATGAACCCTAATAAGATAATCAAGGTACAAATGTAAGGAGAAGGTACAAGGAGCAATGGATGCAACTCATATCATGAATTTATTACTTTCTTGATGTTTGATTACATAAATCTCCATTAGAGTAGAGTTCTAGATCTAGATCTAGTCTTTGGGGAAGAAGATGAGTAGAGGAGAAGGAGGTAGAGAGAGAAAGTGAAAGAAGATCCCCTCTCTCCTAGGAGATATTTCCTTTATATAGAGGAAATTTACATGATAATTACACAAATGCCATTATCTTAGCTACCAAGTAAAGAAGGTCTTCGGTGTGCCTCGTCTTCTTTTAGGTAGCGAGCGTATGTCAGTTTATCTCTTCGGCATACTTATTCATCGGGCTTGATCTTCACTTCGGGGAGGCTATGGTCTCGACTAGGTAACTACTTCGGAAGGATTGGTGGATCGAGGTGGCATCTCCGAACGGCGGTCCATGGTTCGCAGTCTTAGTCTTCGGCTCTCTTCGCGTTCATAGGGCGTTATCTTGCTCTTCTTCTAGGATGGTGACATGTGGCTCGTCCGAATTATGCCCCCACAATCGGAGTAACCTGTAACCTTGGTAACCTGATCACGTTCTTGTCTATTCTACGGTCCTTCTCTTATGATATAAGGCCATTCAAAAACTGACACGTTACACACAGGGTTCGAAAGGAAGCAACGCACGGCTGCACTCGGTGTTGTAAGACCTAGTTAGCTCCAGTTGTATAAGTTTCTTAATTGATTCTTCGTGTACAACTGAGGTAGAGACAAGTTGGGCATAGTTTACTCGGTTTACTTGTCAGCCCTCGCTTTTAAGTAGATTTTCGTATGACCTGGAGCAATCCGAAGGAAGTCACTTTGTGTATGTCAAACTGATAGAGGACATTTCAAACATACAGTTGACAATTGAGGTTGCAAATCCGGAATTGTTGACACAAGCCTTCAACAGCGGTTAAAGCAACTCCTAGGCCTGTAAAGGACGTCAGCTAGGGGAATCGAGTGCGTGACGATCTGTGGGGGATCTAGAGACGTAATGAGTGCGACAGTAGCCAGTTCGCTTGGAGGGTGGAATTTGTCTCTGCTATATCCCAGACCGAAGTCTTGTAGTAGGCTAGTGTTTGTAGTCAGTTTGTACTGTGCGGTGTTCAGTTTGGACGAGGTCCAGAGGTTTTTCTACAAGTTGTAGTTTCCTCGTTAAAAAAATCTCTGGTGTCTTGTGTGCTTTACTTTTCGCATTATATTCTCTGATTATATAATTAAAGCAAACACAAGAAGTACGTTATTAATAAACCTGATCGTTGTCCTCAATCCATCCCTTGGATTTACCAAGACCCTGTCTTGCGTTGGACTAATCCTTGTGATCCAAACTTAGGTTAACGGATCTGGATATTGATTTTTGAGATCGACCAGATCTGACCATAAGTCTCACGAGCCCAAACGAAAATTTGGTTGTATTTCGGTACCCCTGCTTTTTTACATATGTTTGAAATATGTGAACATCACGCGACTCTCCTCATAGACCCAAAAAAAAGACTTATTTTATTGTAAGTATGTTGCCTTCTAAACCATCTTCAGATCCTTATTTTAGAAAACCCGTTATGGAATAACTACAATCAGTGCGGTATATATGTTAGGACATTGTCCGGTCAAACCCACTAGCGTTGGTATGTCAAGCTAGTTTTCAGTTTTAGGTGTCAAAACACAATTCTTGATGTAGCATACTAGAATTTAGATTTCGCAATTGGGATGTAGACAAAGTAGTAGAGACCTTGAAGACGAAGACTGTGAAGACAAAGAAGACATCAATTATTCTTCATCGACAAAAGGTTAGTAGTATTTATGACTCTTATGGAAATTATTCTATTCTACTTATTCTATCTTTCGAAATAGTCGGCTACTTTAGTAGAGATACTAATAGCGATTGAGATCGTGTTCTTGTCTACATGACCATGAGTTATGTTGGTATTTGTTCCCACGAATACTAAGTTTACAAGAATACATGAGATAGATTTGATACCATTTGTCCATTACAATGGTTTTCTTGCAAATTACTTGTTGGATATGGGTGAATCTAAAGGAGTGCTCTTGAGCAAAAGTCTAGTGGATTATAGTTGAGGGCGTATAACACGTCTAAGTACTGGCCCAGCCCAGAACTTCCAGCGGATCCAGTTAAACCCTAATTATGAGTAACGCCGGTTCACGAACCGGTTCGTAAACAATGACACCGGATTTCACTCCTGAGTTCCAAAAAAACAATTTGTACATGTACATGTACGTGAACCACATATTCGATGTATTTGGTTGTAATTCAGAAGGGCTGTTCCCGAACCGTACAAGGTGAATATTCTCTGGAATTTCACACGGGTTAAATTCTGACTCATTTATCTCTTAGTTGGACTTGGTTATCACGGATATATTTTATGTGGTCCATCTAACGAGTCTCAATGAGTCAATAAGATAAATATTATCTCTAGTCTATTGGATTTCTATCTGAAGTGGTTAAGAGCTAATAAACCACTTGGCAGATAAATGTTTAATGAATTCCAATTGAGATAAATCTGTGTTTACTTGTTTAGCAAGTTAGGGTTTACCAAACTTGTGGGACAAGTAACTAGTTGATTTATTCCTAAGCAACCTATCTTATTGAGTGCTACAAATAAAGGGGTTCAGGATGAAAAACCACAAGCATCAAGCATACGTGAAGTTTCTCTGTGGAATTGATCGTAAACTCTTTTCACTTAAGTGAAAGCTTGTTGTGGTATAGTCATCCTCTATTAGGTAGCAGTTCCTCTGTGGGATTTACCTAACGACTATAAAGAATTATCTTGAGAGTTGGGAAGCACAGGTAGGCGATAACGTACCTTTATGGTTGTTATCAGATTAACCTGTAACCTTGGTAACCTGATCACGTTCTTGTCTATTCTACGGTCCTTCTCTTCTGCAATAAGGCCATTCAAGAACTGATACGTTACACACAGGGTTGAAAGGAAGCAACAGATGGCTGCATTCGGTGTTGTAAGACCTAGTTAGCTCCGGTTGTATAAGTTTCTTAAGTGATTATTTTTACAACCCAGGTAGGCATAGTTTACTCGTTTTACTTGTCAGCCCTCATTTGTAAGTAGATTTCCGTATGACTTGGAGCAATCCGAAGGAAGTCACTTTGTGTATGTCAAACTGATGGAGGACAGTTTAAACATACAGTTGATAATTGAGGTTGCAAAGCCGGAATTATTGACACAAGCCTTTAACAGCGGTTAAAGCAACTCCTAGGCATGTAAAGGACGCCATCTAGGGGAATCAAGTACGTGACGATCTGTGGGGGATCTAGAGACGTAAGGAGTGCGATAGTAGCCAATTCGCTTGGAGGGCTTGAGTTGGTCCCTGCTACATCCCAGACCAAAGTCTTATAGTAGGCTAGTGTTTGTAGACAATTTGTATTGTGTGGTGTTCAATCTGGACGAGGTCCTTCTCTTCTGATATAAGGCCATTCAAGAACTGATACGTTACACACAGGGTTCGAAGGAAGAAACGCACGGCTGCACTCGGTGTTGTAAGATCTAGTTAGCTCCAGTTGTATAAGTTTCTTAAGTGATTCTTTTTACAAATGAGGTAGAGACAAGTTGGGCATAGTTTACTCGGTTTACTTGTCAGCCCCCGCTTGTAAGTAGATTTCCGTATGACCTGAAGCAATCCGAAGGAAGTCACTTTGTCTATGTCAAACTAGAGAGGACAGTTCAAACATACAGTCGATAGTTGAAGTTGCAAAGCTGAAATTGTTGACACAAGCCTTTAACATCGGTTAAAGCAACTCCTAGGCCTGTAACGGACGTCAGCTAGGGGAATCAAGTGTGTGACGATCTGTGGGGGATCTAGAGACGTAAGGAGTGCGACAGTAGCCAATTCGCTTGGAGGGCTGGAGTTGGTCTCTGCTACATCCCAGATCGAAGTCTTATAGTAGGCTAGTGTTTGTAGTCAGTTTGTACTGGGCGGTGTTCAATCTGGACGAGGTCCCGAGGTTTTTCTACAGGTTGTAGTTTCCTCGTTAAAAAAATCTCTGGTGTCTTGTGTGCTTTACTTTCCGCATTATATTCTCTGATTATATAATTAAAGCAAACAAGAAGTACGTTATTAATAACCTGATTGTTGTCCCCAATCTATCCGACGGATTTACCAAGACTTTGTCTTGTGTCGGACTGATCACTTGTGATCCAAACTCAGGTTAAACAGATCTGGATATTGATTTTTGAGATCGTCTCGATCTGACTATAAGACTCACGAGCCCAAACGAAAAGTTGGTAGTATTTCGGTACCCCTGCTTTTTCAATATTATGCTTTTTTTAGGTCTTTATTGTCTTCAAAATTTCGTCTTCAAATTCCATTATTTGAAATTTCCCTGGTTGATTTTGCATGTATTAATGTTATTAGAGGGTAGGTATTGAGAGATTGAAGTGAACACAAACCACTTGGTGCAAATGTATTTTTTTCTGGTTCCCTCGTTATTATCCTTTCTTGTTTACATCAATTCTACTCTAGGGTACCCAAATTCGAAATTTTCTTGAGCACATATTATTCCTTTGAATCAATTTGTTGAAGAAATGGTAATTGAATTTGTAATGTTTGTTCTTAATTAAATAACCAGTGTTATATGGTGTTCCAATTTCCATTTTGATGCAATACTTGTGTCGGTATAAAATCTGACTAGAGATTGTGTTAACAAGAGTATTAAAGAGTTGATTTAGTATAAGAAGTGCATCGAGATTGAATATTAGACAACTTCGCAGAGATTCTAATAACAAACAATAAGCAAAATAAAGACCAAAGCATTCATAAGTGTAAAACATTTCACTGGCTAATTCTACATGGATCATGTGCTTAAAGGCACGAGGAGATTAATCACTAACCTAGTCTCTCTCAAAATTCCCAAGTCTTACCAAACAATCCAACCATTAAAAATGAGCTCGAGTTATCCTTTTATAGATCGAGCTGCTAGTGGACTACAACTAATAAAGACAAAATACTCAATCGTGCATGTGTCAGAAGTTGTCGAATAAGTCGGTGCTCCTCGAGATGTTCTCGACAAAGCCCTCTTTTGGCAGTTCTTCGATCCTTAGCTATAGGTATCTGTTCCTTCGATTATATCTTTTTCTTCGTTGTTCTGCTCGTCTTCGCTGCTTTCTTCTTCTCGTAGTGCTCTTTCGATATATTCAATACTTCGAACTTCATCTTCTCTTATGGTGCTCCTTCCCTGGGATGCTGACACGTGGTTCGATGGTTTTATGCCCCCACAGTTTGCTTCTTTTCTTTCTAGATGCTGGGGAAGGAAATTTGCCTTCGACATCTACCTCCGCAACGCGTGATAACTCATACTACGGATCTGACATCTGCCTCTGATGCTGGAAAGGAAACTGATCTTGAATTGGTTAGACTTATGAACCTTTAAATATGATCAACTCGGAAAACAAGCGGTTGAGATCCGAGTTGGCAAATCTAAAGGAAAACATCATAGTAAAAGATCAACTTATTGAAGAACTGAACAAGGAAAATGAATCTCTAAAAGAATCTGTTGAAACTCTAAAAATTCATGTTACAGAAACCTCAGACAATATCAGTCATCTGCAGTCCATAATCAATGCATCACATGTAACTGATCAAACTGCTCGTGTCTCTTGTGACTTGTTTATTAAGGAATTGTTGAAAACATCTTCACTACACCAAATTTGGCGAATAGCAACACTATGTAGCAACGATAATGCTGCCGTTCCGGTTTAGCAACGGGCTTGGGCCGTTGCGAAATTTTTGTGTCGTTGCGGAATTTAGAAACGACCCAAATAACGTTGCTAATAGCAACTCTTTTTTATTTGTGCGTGTGAGGTGAGCGTGTGGGCATAAACACCACCCCACACTTTTTGTTATTATTCTACCCAAGGAATAAAACCCGTATAAAACTTATCTTCCCTTTGTACGCCCCAATGTTTGCCAAAAAAAAAAAAACAACTTATCTTATCTAACCTAAACACACATCGATTTCTCATTCTTTTTTTCTCTTCTTCTTCTTCTTCTTCTTCTTCTTCTTCTTCTTCTTCCTCCTTCTGCTCCTCCCCCTGGCTTATCAAGCGGAACTCCAAATCCACCGCCATACCTTATCTAACTCCAAATCCACCGCCATACCTTACCTAACTCCAAATCCACAATCTTCATGTCAGAGCTATCATTATCAAGAAACTAAATCACCATATTTCTTCTACACTGGAAACCCTAGATCTAGTATTTATATCTCTTATTAGATCCTTAGGTACAGAAAAGAAAGCGAGAAGAGGAAGATTTTGGTAAAAATCTTTACGAAAACCCTAGATCTAGTATTCTTATCTCTTTCAATCTTTACGAATCTGTTTCTATTGTATGAAATTGTGTTTCTTCTTTTAACTACTGATGAAGAATCGATTTCTATGAAACATCTATTTTGCATAAATTGTATTTTTATGTGAGGGTTTCCTTCTAAGTTTCTAATTTAAGTCTCTATTCAGATTCGAATGTGTATAGAGCTTGTTTTTTTATGGCTGAAATTTTCATTCTGTAAATTTTCATTCTGTAAGTTTCTTGGCTACACAACTATTGTTCTGTTTCGTTTTCTTCTTTTTTTGGCCTCTTCCTCAACTTAAGATATTTCGTTTCATTTTCAGTCTTTGGAGCCTAAATAGTTTGCAACAGGCTACTCACCTTCTTGCCTCAGTGCCTCCTGTAGTTGGTATTGGTGACCCGGTAAGCTTAGCAAATTCTGTTAGGGTACTATGTGCTTTCGTTGCTATTACACCTTAATATCACTCTCCTATCTCATTACTCATGCTATCTCTTTTATTTCTGCGAATTTTTTGTACAGGTGCTTTATCATTATGGTAACCTGCTGAAAAGTAGGCTAAGTGGTGGAAAACTTCAATGAATATGTTACTTATCATCAACAAGTAAGCTCTTCTTAATTAACTTGTTTAAAACAATTCGTTAAATTAAGACTTCAATTGATGTCAGCATCTTAAGAATGTTTGCTTGTGAATGTCATCTTAATGTGAATTCCAGGTGGACCAGGAAGAAGGTGCGTGCCACAGTCTCCTATCCCTTCATGTACTTCCTGCTTCTTCTTTTTTGACTTTTCGTTGATTATCTTGCAGTGTCGTGGACACTATAATCAAACAGGGGTCACTCGGAAGGTGTTTCATTTCTTGAATTTTGTGGTGAATGCAGGTTAGTATCTTTAAGCTCGGCCAATCTAAGTGGAATTAAAAATTTGAAGTTAGTGGTTGTTGATGAAGCAGCACAACTTAAGGAGTGCGAATCAACAATACCGCTTCAACTACCTGATGTGAAACACGCAATCCTCATAGGCGACGAATTACAACTGCCAGCAATGGTTCAAAGCAAGGTTATGTTTTTATCTTAACATTTGTCCTTTACTTAAATGTGCGCGCACTATAAGTTTCTAACTACGGGGTTATATTGCTGTTTAGATTTCAGAGAATGCTGGTTGTGGAAGAAGTCTGTTTGAGAGATTGGTGTTACTCAACCATGATAAGCACCTGCTGAATGTGCAATACAGAATGCACCCTTCTATTAGTGTTTTCCCAAATGAAAAATTCTACAACAAACAAATTTTAGATGCTTCCAATGTCAAAGAAAATTGCTATGATAGAAAATTTCTTCAAGGAAGTATGTTCGGGCCTTTTTATTTTATCGATGTTTCAGGCAGTGTGGAGGAATTCAATGATAAGAAGAGCCTAAAAAATCTGGTGGAAGTAGCAGTAATTTCAGAGATAATTGAAAACCTGCATAAAGGTAACTGTTTCTTACTTGTCTTTGATTTAACAATGGACTTTACGATCTTAAATTAATAACTATAATTCATCGACATATACAACTTCAATTGCAAATGATTACAAGGTCAGTGTGGGTGTTATACCCCCTTATAAAGCTCTAGTGTTTGCCCTCATGGATAAACTTGGTAACAAATTCGATACACATACTAATTTCTCAGTGAGTGTTCGATCTGTTGATGGGTTTCAAGGAGCCGAGGAAGATATTATCATTATGTCTACTGTGAGGTCAAACTCAAATGAAACAGTAGGATTCCTTTCAAATCATCAACGAACAAATGTTGCCTTAACAAGAGCAAGGTATAGTTAATATTTGACTCAATTTGTTGGTATCGCTAACCCATATTCTGTCTTTATTTAGTCCTTAAAGAGTCTTTGCCTTTTACAATTGTAGGAACTACCTTTGGATTTTGGGGAATGGAAGAACTTTAATGGACAGTGATTCAGTTTGGAGTAAGTTAGTTCGTGGTGCAAAGGACCGAGGGTGCTACTTTAACGTTAATGATGACAAGATGTTATCCGAAGTAGTTATAGAGGCATCGGCGACAAGATTAGCTTCACTTAGCCTAGTGGAAGGCAGCACTAGAAATCGAAGTTCAAGGTTAGTTCTGAAATAAACATTTCTAACAAATTAGTCAGCCACAAATAAACTGAATGTCTGCATTAGCTTCTTCTTTTGCTATTATATTCAGTTCAACAACTAACTACGTTTTCTGTATTCCGTGTCACTTGTAGTGGATATCAAAAGGCTCAAGGATTTAGGAGAAACTCAAAGAAAAAGTGGTAGTGAAAGAAAGATGAGTTGGAGTACTTGAGTTTAACCTTCTCTAAATTTTGGGTTCCTAAATTTTAACAGCATTCTTTGCTTGTGCATTACCCTCTTTTATATATTCTTTTACAGACCCAGTAGCATTATTGCACCAGTTATTCTTTTAGTTGTTGGATTTTGATCGATACATACGTAAGTTCTTTTTTGTGTATTGTTGTAGGTTGAAGATCCGATGCTGAAAGCAACAAAGTAGTTGAAGTTGGATCTTGAACATAACAAGGTTTGCTGAGCATTATTAATTTATTTGCTATCTGGAATCTGTCTAATATTGCTCCATGGATACTGAAACTAGCTAGGTTTTATGTATTAGAGAACAAGAACATTGGTTTTCAGTTATCTGAATGTATGAATTTTTTTAGTTTTTTTTTTGCTAAGTTTTTTTGTAAGTGTATGAAGTATTGATTTTGGCTAAGTGTATGAAGTATTGATTTTGGCTAAGTGTCTGAATGGTTTGAAAATATCTATCTTTGTAAGGTCAAAGATTGGCCGAGCTGACCAGGTCAAAGTCTGACCAAGCTTGTTTTGATCAGGTCAAAGTCAAGCTTGGTCTTCTTTGACCTGGTCTTTTTTTTTTTACTTTGGTAAAAATTTAGAAACGGCAATGAGCCGTTGCTGGTAAAAATATCTGAAACGGTAAATAGGCCGTTGCTGATTAAAATTTGAAACGGTTAAGAGGCCGTTGCGGGCAAAATTAAGCAACAGAAAAAGGGCCGTTGCGGGAAAAATCTAGCAACGGCTGAACTCGGCCGTTGCTAGGACCGTTGCTAACCGGGAGACGCAACGACAACATTACCGTTGCTAAAATTCGTCACACCATGAATAGCAACGGCCATCCCCCGTTTCTAACACTTTTAGCAACAGATGGGCACCGTTGCTACCACCCAAAATTGGTGTAGTGCTTATACAGACAAGACCTTGATGTAACTTGTGCCAAGGATTTTATAAGGATTCTGAGTACAAAATTCAGTATTCCTCTGGTTGAATCTATTATACCAAGTGTTAGGGTATTGTACGGTCAAACCCACTAGCGTTGGTCTGTCAAGCTGTGTGGAGGGTAAAACACCCTCGGGACACGTGTCGAGATCAGAAGGACCGGGCTCAGCCAGAAGATGTCACAGCCAAGCTTCGGGATTAGCCTACAGAGCTACCTCGAAGGAAAGCTCGAAGACAGAAGACTCGCTCAGAACTTCGAAGGATAAAAGCAGGAAGTCATCTTCGGGGGTCTCATCGAAGGAACCCCCTTACTCGACAAGCTATGACACCACCATGATTGGGTAGCTTGTCTTATTAGTTGTAAACCACCACCGACTCGGCCTATATAAGGCGAGCTCGAGAAACATTGTAAGGGTTGGATTTTTGGTGTAACCTAAGTTGTGAAGGGTGAGACTAGGTTAGCTTTCTCCTCTAAACTTCTAAGGATCATATCCATGTATTAGTTACCACAAAACTGAATGAATAATCGAGTTCTTAGTCTGTGTATTCACGTGTGTAATGTCTTCGATGCATCTTTAATCTCTTCGCTCTCTTATATGATTGTATACTGTTCAATACGATAATAGATCTGATGGCTGTTAGGTGTGAAGTATCTATGCAAATTTTACACTCACACAGTTTGGCGCTAGAAATAGGGACTGATTAAAACAACTTAGGGTTTGCCTGTGATTTATGACTTTCAAATTTTTTGAGGAAATTTTTTCTAGGGTTTTCAAACTCTTTCTTAAAATCGCATTTTCATTACATTTCTATCAATTTTCTGAGCCCCATCACCTTGAATGTCTAAAGATCTTCGAAGCTTTAGAGCGTTCAAGGACTCTTGAGCAAATCATCAGTTTGATGAGATCGCTGCTTCTACAGGAAACCCCAAGCCTTGAAAAGTAGAGGTCAAATCATGCCCACCATACGTTTCCTGATTAAACATGGTCAAGGATACTAAAAAATATTATTTTGCCAAAAAGGGAAATACTTCTAACAACCCCACTAAAGTATTATGAACAGAAGAATTACGTATGTCAGACCACTAGGGCACAATAACAACTGTGGACCTCACTTGATGGTTGCTTTTCTTTTTCGGGGGGAGGGGGGGGTGCTTACACAAGGAAGAGACGTCAAAGCAGCCCATCAAAATGCGGCGGCAGGAAGAAATGCCGGTACGAAACGGCCACTGCAACTCGATGATTCATTCAAGGGAAAGCACTAGCCCACGAAATAATATCACGGGAATGATCCACAAGAGGGACAAAGACGAAAAGGAGATAATGATCGTTGCCAAAGCAAGGACATTCGAACCATGGCAGTTGCAACCAATATGTTACTCAGCAGACGACATTCCCGAGGACGACCCGAGAAACACTCCCCTAGTCGTAGCTATAAACATAAAGGGAGTATTGTTGCCAAATATACTGATTGATCCAGGGAGTTCTGTAGACGTCCTTTTCGGTGTGGCATACAGGAAATTCTTCCAAAGTACCTCGTTGACACCCTCGGATTATACTATCTATGGATTCAACAGAAGAGCTTCGAAGCCAAAGGGTGATGTCCCACTACCAATCTACGTGAAGACGATGACGCTGCAAACTACATTTTGTGTCCTCGACATAGAATCACCATACAACGCAATCCTGGGACGACCATGGTTGCACGGGATCCTGGGGGTGCCCTTTACACTGCATCAGAAACTCAGATTCCCAACTCCTACCAGCATAGGTGAGGTCAAAGGCGATACCAGGGAGTCAAAGGCGAGTCACGAAAAGGATGTAGAGCAAAGAAGGTACGCAAGGCGAAATAGAAGAGAGCGATACAGGCAGCAAAGGGCAGAAATGATCGATAAAGAAATTAATCAGGTAATCAGGGGAGACAAAGGAGAAATCACGAAGGAAGCCCCGAAGGACCCCACGACAATGAACGAGGAAACACCAAACTTCACCCCGACAGAACCCACCGAGGACGTAAACATCGGAACCAGTGAGGAACCAAAAATTGTAAAAATTGGAACACTAATGAAAGAGGAACAACGTGTAGAGATGGAGAAACTACTAAAGGAATATGCCGAGAGAAATGTTGTCGTGCGTGGCCGCGCGGGAAGGCTCAATAAGCTAGCAGCCCATATACCGTCGGATGATTGTTTAGACGGTCAGATTATATACACTGTATATTTCATAGAATTCAACAACTGGCAAATTTACAATATTATACATACGTCCTTATATTTCATCTTTATTCACAATTCAATAAACCCCTAAATCAAAAAACTGATGAGTGATGATGAAAACCAATGCATCATTTTTTATTTTTGAAGTAATGGGTTTTGTTTAAGGCAATTGAAATGATTTAATCAGGTGTTGAAGCACCAAGGAATAGTTTGGAGGATATAAATCCAGAATCATAAATGAAAGAATATGTTCCTTTAAAATACTGATTTTTTTTTTTTTTTTTTGATGAACAAGGTACCTTTCATTAATGGAAATTCAAGGATACAATGAGTTTAAGATCCAAATAAGAGAATATAAAAGAACACACCGTAAAAGTACAATCCTGAGAAATCCGACAAGAGAAAGAGAAGGATTACCGGAGGTAGACAAATACAAGTATGAATTAGATCCGATTAAATCGGTAGAAGAATGGTTTTTCATGGAATTATAATCCAACCATTTGAATTGTTTTTCTTCTTGGAAAAGAGATGCTCCCAAAATAGGAGTAATTTGCTCAAATCTCTTAAAACCTATGACATAACTTCCATCGACAGAAACACCGTTGATGAAGATTCCGGCGCCGGATAATTCATAGATGAAGATTCCGGTGAAGATTCCGTCGTCAGAGACAACAAAGATGAAGATTCCGTCATTGGAGCATATCACAAGCGATCTTGAAACCCAAATAACCCAAAAACGACCATTAAAGCCTAGATAAACTTCTTGAAAAGAGTAGATAAAACCACCGAAACGGTGTAGATAACTCACCAAAAGATGAGTAGAAAACATCAAAAACTAAACTAAAACACTAAAGAAACTAGAAAAACAGTAAAGGGTAAGAAGATCTGCTCAGATCCGGCCCCAAAACGGACCAGATCTGAGCAGTTGATGATTGCCGGTGAAGGGGTTTTTTTCTTTGGGAAAAGGGCTACTAGAGGAGAGAGAGAAGAGAAGAGTAAAATACTGAAATTTGATCTAATTTGAAACCCATTTCTTGATATGCCTTACGTCTGCGTTTTTTTTAAGGATATTAAAACTCAAATTTTGGTAACAAGATTAATGGGTTTAGATGTTTTAACCCTTTACCTAATCAATCAGACTAAGCAAGCATAAATAAGATTTTCAGCAATTGAAGTTACAATCGCTTGATTCTAACGTTAAAACTATGCTCTTTTTTTTTTCCCATTTTGAAGCAGGTTTAATGGAGATGAAACTTAATGCCTGTAGATCTCATAACATAACAGTGTTATTAAAAATGGGCATATGATGAAATGAGAATAAATTAAAAGGACTTTCTTCTAATATCATAAATCTTGCCAGCTGTAGTTATTAGGAAAGATACTGTGTATATAATCTAACCGTCAAAGATTTCATCCAACGGTATATAGGCTGCTAGCTTACAAAGCCGTCCCGCGCGGCCGCGCGGGACAGCATTACTCATATGCCGATGTCTTTGCTTGGAGAATGAGCGAGATACTGGGAATTGACCCAAGCTTAGCATGTCACCATCTAGACATAAATCCTTCGGTGCGACCAATCAAGCAAAGACCTAGAAAGCTAGCGGATGTATACCAGACGGCGGTGGAGTCAGAACTCAACAAAATGATGGCGACAAGAATCATCAAGAAGATACAATATGCGGAATGGATTTCGAATATGGTCATCGTGCCAAAGAAAAACAAGGGAGTGCGGATCTGCATCGATTTTAGCAATCTAAACAAGGCATGCCCGAAGGATCCACACCCACTTCCCAGCATAGACCAAATGGTGGATGCAACAGCAGAACATGAACTTTTAAGTTTCATGGATGGCTATTCTGGCTACAACCAGATTCCTTTAGCAGAAGAAGATCAAAAGCACACAACATTTCTAACATCTAACGGGTTATACAAGAATGCCGTTTGGATTAAAGAACGCTGGTGCCACTTATCAAAAAGCTATGGAGAACATCTTCCGCCCCTGGTTGAAGAAGACAATTGAGGCATACGTAGACGACATGTTGGTGAAAAGCAAGAAGGCAGAAACCCACATCGAATACCTGAAGGAAATACTAGACAAAATGTGCCAAATCAATATGAAAATCAACCCTGCAAAGTGCATTTTTGGAGTTACTTCGGGAATTTTTTTGGGATACATTGTCACGAAGATAGGTATCGAGGCAGATCCATTGAAGGTGCAGGCGATTCGAGAGATGTCATCGCCCACAACTATAAAGGATGTACAAGCCCTAAATGGAAGGTTGGCAGCCCTCAACCGATTCATCGCTCGATCCTCGGACAGATGCAAAAACTTCTTCAGCATTTTGAAAAGAAAAAAAAAAGTTCGTATGGACAGATGAGAGAGAGGCTGCATCCCAGGGAATCAAAAACTAATTGGCAGGTCTGTCAGCCCTACAACGACCTGAAAGGGATGAAGACTTGAGACTCTGCATTGCAGCAAACTCTGACGCCATCAGTGTAGTCCTAGTAACAACAAGAGAAGAAGAAAAGCCGGTGTATTACATTAGCAGAATACTATTTCAGGCCGAGAAAAACTACACCAAGTTGGAACAACTCATACTTGTGTTGGTTGTAGCAACCCAAAAGCTTCGAACGTACTTCCAGGCACACAAAATCATTGTACTAACCAAAACACCAATTGAATCCGTTCTAAAAAATATGTAGGCAACACGGAGAATTGCGAAGTGGAACGCACAAATATGACAGTATGATGTGGTCTATGAAATACGAACATCATTAAAATCACAAATCATCGCCGACTTTTTAGCAGAATTCCCAATCGAAGAAGATTACGAAGAAGAGCCAATACTAGGGATCGAGGACGAAGACGGACCGTCCGATCTACTGCAGCAAAAACATCCTCGGAGGTGGGATGTCTTCATCGACGGATCAGTAAATGGAGATGGCCGAGGAGTAGGAATAGTCTTCACTTCGCCAGAAGGAAAGTGTACCGTATATGATCTCTGATTGGAGTTCGAAGCAACAAATAACGAAACCGAATATGAGGCAATGATACATACTCTAAAGCACATGATAGAAATGGAGATCCAAGAGGCTCGCATAACCACAGATTCACAACTCGTAGTACAACAACTCGACGGCAGTTACCAATCGAATGATTCCCTATCAAAATAAAAGAAACTAGCAAGGCAACTAATGACGAAGATTCCCCACCTAAAATTCGACACATTTGCAGGAAAGACAACAGGCATGCAGATGCCCTGGCGTTTATCGCCTCGAAAGTAACAGACCAAGACGTCATTTTCATCGAAATTGGCAGAATAAAGAAATCATCAATAGAAAACTTCGGAGAAGAAAATGTTATGGCCGTCCAGGATGAAGATGATGACTGGAGGGCACCCATAAGGAAATACCTGGAGACTAAGGAATTACCAAGTAGCTCACTTGAGGCACATAAAATAATAAGTAGATCAGCAAATTATCGACTTCTAGATAGAGTCCTACACCGACAATCATTTTTGGGACCGCTGCAGAAATGCGTTCATCGATTAGACAGAGTAACATTAATGAGGGAACTACACAATGGCGAAGCAGGAACTCACAGTGGTGCAAGGTCACTCGCACAAAGAACCAAGGCTCAGGGTACTACTGACCATACATGCAGGCCGATGCAAAAGACATATCTCGAACATGTGATCCTTGTCATAGGTTCGCTAAAAGAATTCACGCACCAGCGACAACCTTAAACCCAGTGCTAAGCCCTTGGCCTTTTGCCAAGTGGGGTGTAGGTGAAGAAAATGCCATACGCCAAATAATAAGAACTTAAGGAG
>JAJJMA010223236.1:6245-31644 GCA_023529015.1 Papaver nudicaule
GGATTCGTCGTGTGGATTCATACCAATAGGCAATAGTGAACAAACTCAAAAGAGAAGTACATACTAGATGTAAATGCACCGAATGCAAGGGACACTGAGTAGCTTTTACAAAAAAAAACATTAATCCATTGCACACAGCTTCTCTTTAGAAGGCAAACAGACAATCAGAAGCCATAGCTCAAAGCATGAAATTTCAAACATCAATGATTAACTTTCAAAACGACAACATGAACCCTCTCGCATTGACCTGCACTATTACTATGGCAGGATTTCTCTCCATAAGAGACAAAACAAGATAACTCTAATCCGCCGGGAACATGAATGATGTTCTACTTGGTTAACAAGAGAGGCGAAAAGAATAAGAAAATGCAAAAGCAGATGTGAACAAATATGGTAAAATAACAATAACCAGACATTCGGAAAAGAGCACAAGGGTACTAGTTCTCATTTTTCACTAGAAAGGAAAGAACTAATACATGGAGATATCCGGGGGATGAACAAGATGTCCATCACCTGATACAGTTTTCAGAGACCAGGCTGTCTAAAAATATGAAACCAAAGAGTAAGAGTAAAAGTAAAAATAACAAGCTCAAGTAGTTTTACCTCCCCATGGTGCCATAAGCTTTTGAAAGGTTTTGACAAGCATCTATTGAATCTGCATGATGTGGACCAAGTGATACATCCATGATCTCTTTCGCTAACGCGAACATCTGTGCAGCTGACTGAGGCCTCTCCAGCTCGAGATATGCAGCCCCCAAATTATTGTAGATATACCCAACCCCGAAATGCTTACTCCCAAAACTCTCCTTCAGCATCTCAACTGCCCTCTCCAAGTATGGAATTGCTTGAGGCACCTTACCGGTCAATAAAAGCAACCAACCTAACCTAGCAGAGACACTACCTTCAGAATGAAGTTCTTGAGGGATCGTCTCCAATATAGCCAATGATCTCTTCAACAATGAGATAGCAGCTTCAAGCTCGTTCATAGTTTCATAAAGCATAGCCATCTCTGTGTAAGCCTCTGCGACTTCTATAGGAGCTTCAGATTCTTTCTTGTCGAGAATACCAGAAGATGTTTCTAAACATCTCTTTGAATCTGCAAATTTCTCCTGACTACACAAAGCATTTGCCATTGATATGAAAATGAAAGCTCGAGTCTTGCTATCTTTCTCTGTTTGTCGCACAACACCCCCCAGACTAGAAACTGCCTCGTCATACTTCCCCAGTGCAATTTGTATATTTGCAGCATCTACTTCTGCTCGAAGCAGCTCCGACTCAAGCCCACAATTCTTTAAAAGCTTTTGGGAAAGTTCATTTTGCTCTAAAGCCTTCTCGTGTTCTTCCAATCCAGTATAAACAACACCAAGAAGACGCCGATCCCGCGCAACTTCAACGGAATTATCCCCTGGTTGTTTTTTATGAATCTCTAAAGCCTTTAAGCAATACGGTAACCCCTCTTTAAAATTCAAAACAGCAACATAAGCTTCAGCCATTTCTCGATATGCTACACCCATTTCCCTACTATCTGGCTCAAGAACATATTTCTTCAACTCCAAACATGTCTTTAAATTAACCAAAGCTTCTTCCCTTCTACCCAAAGCAGTTTTTACGTTTGCTAATTCCATTTGAACAGCATGCATTACAGGTCCAATATCACTTACAATAACAGTACCCTCTAATTCTAACTTACTCAATATCCTGTTAGCTCTATTTAAATACCCCAAACTATCATTAAACCTTTTCAAATTAAAACAAGCAGAACCCATTAACTGTAAAGTCATTGCAACTGATAAAGACACTTTATTATTCTTATCAAAAATATCCAACGCCTTATTAGCATATTCTAAGGTTTTATCGGGATTATCACCTTCTTGATCCAAATGAAGACCCACTTTCAAGTAAGCCAGTCCAAGCTGTACATCATTGCTGCCAAAAGCAGATTTCATTGCTTCGAAAGCTCCCATAATCTCCTCGGTCGACATTGCAGACTCAAATTCTTCTTCAATTTCAGACTTTTCTTTGTTTTTTCTCTGTCTGGGGTTTTGTTCAACTAGGGTACCAAGATTTCTACATGCGCTGTTTTGAAATTGATGGGTTTTCCGAAGAAATAATCCATGGGTTTTGTTGCAGGGTTTGTGGGGATGATGAGTATTTGAAAGTTGTGATCGATTTTGTTTATTGGGTATGGATTTGCTGTCAGATACAAAATCTCTAGAGCGAACCCTAGAAATTGTTCTGCTGGGATGAGCAGCAACCTTAGATAACAGAGAAAACGAAGCTCTTCTCATGCTCAGATTTCGAATAATTTTTAAAAAAAAAAAAAAAATTGAAAAGTGAATAATTTCATTCTGATTTTTCAGTATGAAAAGTGTTGAGTTAAAACCCTTGGTGACACCGCAATTGGATTTTGTGCACACTCCTTTATCCCGAGGGGTTGCAGACTTGGGAGTCCATTTTTATGGTCCCCCCCTCGGAAAGCGGTCAACATCGTTAAAGTTGTTAGATCCATTCCGTTAGGTATTTTATGGATAAATAGGAATTCATTTTAAATGAAATAAAATATAGAATCATTTTTTTTTATATAGTTAGCTTGGTGAAGACAAAAACAAAACAAAGAAAAGAAAAACAACGGCAGAACAGAGAAACAAAAGAACTAACTAATGTCTGCAGAAAGGGAAGAGAGAATGCAGTGGAGGATGAGAAGATATCCAAGAATTCTGAATATTATGTTTAAAAGCATATTTAGCAAGAGTGTGCGCAGCACTGTTTGCATCTCTATGGATGTAGTTGAAACTTGTAGAATTGAAGTTGGTAGCTGACTGGATTTCTTGTATAATCCTTGCGACCTTCCATGGAACCCGATACGATTGATCCGTCAAAGCCTTCACGACAACCAGACTATTACCTTCAATAATGGTCCTGTTGAAGTTCATCCTCGAGACAAGATTGACGACCAGCAAGAATCCTTTTGCTTCAGCAATAACAGGAATTGGATGATGAAGAATAAGAGATTCACTCCACACATGAGATCCCCGAGAATCCCTTGCGACTATCGCACAAGTAGCCATGCCATTCTTGACTGCAGCGTCGACGTTTATCTTGAACGTGCATGTAGGGGGAAGACCAATGAGGAGTAGCAAAATGGGTATCTGTTGAAGAAGACGCATCAACCTCCTCCCCACTTTCCTCACCAAAGTAATAGAAAGTCCGAAACCAATATAAACCCTCACGCAAAATGTTCTCAATGCTAGCAGGAATCTTCTCATATATATAAGACTATTGCGTGACTTCCAGATTGCCCACATGATAGAAGCTCCCATACGGAAAGAATAGTTGTCGTCATTAGCAGAAAGCCAATGTTGCAGACAAGACTTAATATTGATTTTTGTAGCGGTTTGAATTCTCTAGGTAAGAGGAGAAGCAAACCAAACTGCTTGCGAAATAGGACATCTGAAAAACAAGTGGTCAATGGTTTCTATATCTGAATGAAAGATCTGACATTCCCTTGGGATGCCCTCAATGAACCTGCTAAGCTTGGAGAAAACTCCAACTCCGTTATGTAGAAGTCTCCACAGAAAAATATGAATTTTTGGAGCCAACTTCTTTCTTTTCCAGAATTTAGTCCAAGGAAACGAGGTATCATTAAGAAAAGAAGGCTCACCAGCATTCGAAAGAAGTTGCTTCTGACAAGATTTCGAAGTAAAGTCACCATGGGAGTGAAAATCCATATGAGTTTATCTGGGATTTTTATGAATGGAAATATTGAGAACTTGAGTAGCTTCGTACGGTGAAAAAACCTGACGCACCAGCTGTTCATTCCATTTCCCCTCATTCTGAATAATCGAATCACTCACCTTGGAAATGTATAGGCATAGATGGTTTAAAACCATGAATGTTAGGAATCCAGGGGTCCGACCAAATTCTGATTGCTTTCCGTCACCAACAAACCACACCGTACCTTCAGCAAGAGTGTCTCTAACTGTAATGATCGCATTCCAAGTACTTGAGCATCTTTGTGGCTTCTTTGCACTCCAGAAGTTTGAGTTCCTGAGATATTTAGCCCTCAAAAGAGCACCCCATAAAGAATCAGTGTCATTAATGAATCTCCATGCTAATTTGACGACCAAAGCTTTGTTCAAATTCTCCAACGATCTTAATCCCAAACCTTCCTTCTCTTTATTTGTGATAAACCAGTCCCATTTGAAGTAATGAAGTTTCTTTTGATCTGTTGCATGACCCCACCAGAAACTCCTGATAGTGTGCGAGAGTTTTCTTATAATATTAATATGATTAGAAATTTAGGAACAATGGTGGTATCCATATAGAAGAGAGGAATCAAAGCAAGAACGGACTGAATTAAAGTTTTTCTCCCCGCATGGCTAAGAATTTTCTTTTTCCAACCATCTAATTTGTTGTCGAACTTGTCAACTAGAACTCATGGGT
The DNA here is from genome assembly GCA_023529015.1 of Papaver nudicaule. NCBI lineage: Eukaryota > Viridiplantae > Streptophyta > Magnoliopsida > Ranunculales > Papaveraceae > Papaver > Papaver nudicaule. The sequence goes on from JAJJMA010223236.1 coordinate 10,689, forward strand.
GTTGCATCTTCTATCAGGTTTCAAAATTTTCACCCCCAGATACTTGTTTTCAATTTCCATTTTCTTCACTCCAAGAGAATCAAGGACATACTGTTGTCTGACAGGATCAACACTCTTACTGAATAAGATAACATATTTATTGTAGTTTACTTGTTGCCTCGACCATGAAGAATAGTTTTCCAGGATGGTGTTAATAGCAGCAATATTGGCATCAGTCAAAATCCCAAATAACATCATATCATCTGCGAGCATCAGGTGGGACACCGAGGGAGCCCATCTATTCAATCTGTATCCTGCATACAGACCGTCTCTTTCCATTTGGTGCATAAGACTGATGAGGCTTTGAGAGCATAAAATAAAGAGATATGACGACAAGGAACATCCTTGCCTAATGCCTCTTTCTCTAAGGAAAAAACATTCAGGGTGACCTTTTATAAGGTCTGAGAATGGCGTGGTTTTAATAGAACTCATACTGAGATCATGAGCATGAGAAACAATACCAAAGCTTTTTAGAACATAACTCAAGAAATCCCAATCCACGCGATCATACGCTTTACTCATGTCGAGTTTGAGCGCGAAAGAACCAATAATGGAGGAGGAGTGATTCATGAAGTGAACTAGTTCTTTTGCAGCAACAATATCGAGAATTTGTCTCCCCGGAATAAACGCCGACTGATTCTTACTAATGAGTCTATCAATAATTGGACTTAACCTAGCAGTCAATAGTTTAGTGACCACCTTGTACAAAACATTACATAACACAATGGGTCTGAACTCAGAGGGAGTCTTCGGCCTTTTTACCTTGGGGATAAGAGACAGATGGGCATGATTTAGGCCAGGAGGAAGAGAACAATACCCGAAGCAATCTTGTATGAAGTTTGTGACATCAACACCAACAATATGCCAGAATTTCTTGTAGAAATGGTCGGGTAGCCGTCAGGTCCTGGAGCAATGAGAGGAGTCATTGATTTTATTGTAGCAAATATCTCATCAGAGGGGATAACTGCAAGATCTCTGCATTCAGCTTGAGTAATACGGTTAGCATTATCAAGAGTAACTTGTTGCGGAAAAATAGTAGTATCTTTAGTAAACATATTGTGGAAATGAGTGACAAAAGTTTCTTTGATTTCTTCATAGTTTGAAGGCCAAACACCAGTACTGGTTTTAAGAGCAATGATATTGTTTTTACTCCTCCTATGAAGCACCGCAAGGTGAAAAGGTCTATAGTTTTGATCGCAGTTTGGTACCCATTTAGAATGGTTTCTCTGCGCCCAGAAAATCTTTCTCGTCTTATTAGTTCCACTTTGTTTCGAATAATTTTCTCTTCTTCTCTTATGTCTGTTAGGTGTACTCTAGCTTGAAGCTCAGCAAGGTGTTGTTTAGCCTCTTCTAACTCACGTGATATATGCCCAAAGTTCTTATTACTCCACTTGGTGAGTTCTTTCCCCAACTCTTCTTGATTTCCTCAATGAGCTGAGGATGTTTAGTCCAAAACAGTTCAAACTTGTATTGTCTTTTCTTCTTGCTGATTCTTCTACTGGTTTTGAGAAGAATTTGTGAGTGATCAATGTAAATCCTCGGAAGATGTAGGACAGCAGCCTCGGGGAATATAAGTCTCCATTCAGAATTGCACAAAGCTCTATCAAGCCTTTCAAAAATAGGTTCAGTTTTGGTAGCATTATTAGACCAAGTGAATGTCGGCCCTGCATACCCAAGATCCATGATGTTCCTATTTTGCATCTGATTCTTGAACTCTTTACAAGTAACACTTGTGTCGAGAGATCCACCTTGTTTTTTACAAGAAGAAAGAAGTGCATTTAAATCACCAACTATGCAGTATGAGGAGTTAATGGTGGAAACCAAGTTGGATATATATATATAACCAGAAACGATTTCTATTTTGCTGAGCAGGATGGCCATCCCATTTTGGGATATTGAGTCTCTGACCAATGGAGCAACGAATCAAGTTTTTACTGGAAGACACAATATTGAGATCGGCATTGCCTTTCCAAAGAAGAAGAAGACTACCACTATAACCAATAGAAGAAACATGATGAGAATACCTGAAATTGAGTGCATTGCAAATTCGACTACTTCTCTTATTATTGAGTCTAGTCTCGGATAGAAAGAGTATATCAGGGTTGCACGCACGAAGGAATGGCAAAAGGGTTTGAACTGTCGTGTCATTCCCAAGTCCCCGGCAGTTTCAAGAGAGGACTAACATTGTCCTTGCAGCTGTTCTGGGACAGCTGCCATTACCCTTTTAGATGAAGATGGTTTTTCTGCAGAGGATTTGATATGAATTTTGAGAGGTGGATCACACTCCATTGGGATGGGACCTCTTTTGATGCCTGAATGTTGGATGGATTTTCTAGCTGCTCTCTTCCAAGCTTTTTTTATTCTTTTAGTGGAATCAGATGAAGAAGAGGGGGAAAGCGGTATAAGAAGGGGAATATCGGCATCAGGAGGGGTATGGGTATCGGTGGTTGCGGTCTTGAAGGTAAGAGTAGGATTTGAAGATTGTGAAGGGATTACAGTCGATGTAGTTGTCTCAGGATGAATAGGCTCCTGCACTACTGGATTATTTTGGATGGGAGTGGGTGACGGATTGATGGCTGGAGACTTTGTGGTAATGGATTGGGTGCAAGTATGATTGGGTTGCTGGATAACTTTTTTGTGCATAGGCACTAAGTCGGGCTTTGAGGTGGGCATGGATGGAGTTGGGATAATGCTCGAGGGGCTAGAAATAATGGTTAAGGGATTTGAAGTGATTGGGGATAATTGCTGCATGGATGAAATGGTGGGAGTGAATTGTGGAGACTTAGTGGACTGAGTGTAACGGAGGTTATCACTTGGAATGATATTGATGACAACTGCGGGATTCTTGGGAAGAGAATTAATGGAAATTCCGTTACTTTTGGGTGTTAGCTGCTCATGGCAGCTGGATGACATGATCAACGGTGATGGTGGACTGGAGAAGAATCATGATGATCATGAACGTTATCATTGTTCATTGTTGGATTAGTATATTTATCATTGCTGTGATCAAAACAACTAATTATTCTTGGCTTGTAATTTGCCCGAATATCATCACTAAGTCTAGCAAGTCTAGGGTCCTGCATTCTCTGTTTGAAATCAGAAGAATCAAGAGCATTTATATTCTCCCATGCTTTAGAAAGAGTTGGACATGTTTCATCAAGTGGCCAAAGAGACAACAATATTAGAAATTCCTAGGTAATTTTTCATATTTGAATTGAGACATGAATTCCTTCTTCGATGGTAGAGTTACCTTGATTTCTTTCCGGATTGCCTTAGTGACGTCTAACTTGACACGGACTCTAGCGTATTTCCCTCACTAAGCAGTTTCTTCATTAGAGATTGGATATGGAGTGCCGAGTTTAGCTGCAATTAGAGAGATAGTTTTAACGTTCAGAGTTCCAATTAGTAAACCATGAATTTGAACGTAGAAATCAGCATGTTGAAAATTATAGTCCGATGGGAGTTTTTCTGGATCAAACGACTCTATCAGCAGCAAATCGTTGTTGATGTTCCAAGAAGACCCCTCTAGAACCGTGACAAGATCACAACGCAACTCAAATTTAACCATGTACATTCCCATACTGAAATCAGAAACACAAAAAGCTTCAGAGAGCCTCCAACTTTTCTTGAGCAGTTGATATAGGATGCCTAGACCATACTCTCTACCGTTGATGAGTTTTATGATGATGCAAAACTTCAAGTCTTCTTTTTGTTCCGAACAATCATATGGGATGTCGATAGAGAGAGGTTCTTCATCAGATTCAAGTAGGTGGGACATCCTACTAATTAGATCTTCATGTTTAGGCGGAATTGTAGTAGAAGAGGTTGCTGCCATAAGAGAACAGATGTGGAGGAAAAAGAACCAGTAACAAAGATATTTTTATTTTGCGCGAAATTCATAGAATCACTGACAAACTAACAGACAATCGTTGAGAAAACGAAGAGAAGAATCGTTCGAGACGAAGATAAAATCACCATAAGATGAGGAAAAAAATCGTCAGAGAAGACGAAGAGAAGTGAATTCCGCATCTTGAATCATTTTAAGTCCATGGATATATATTGAATCATTTTTTCGGGTCGCGTGTATTTTATTCATTAGGGATTTCAAAATTGTATAAACTGAAAAAAAATTAAAAAATATGAAGAGAACAACAACTACAAGACTAGGACTGCACAAGCGGGTGAAATATCGACACGGGTGTATTCCGTTAGGGATTTTATGGATAAATATGAATTCATTTTAAATGAAATAAAATATAGAATCATTGTAAGTCCATGGATATATATGGAATCATTTTTTCGGGTCGCGTGTATTTTATTCATTAGGAATTTCAAAATTGTATACACGGAAAAAAAATACAAAAAATGAAGAGAACAACAGCTACAAGACTAAGGCTGCACAAGCGGGTGAAATATCCTACCCTACCCGTCACTGTTCTACCCCACCTAAGCTATTTCTACTCATGGTGCACTAACAGTATCAAAGACGCTAAAACGGAGTCAAGCTGAAAACTCTCTCATTCCGAACCTGCTTGTCTAGAAGCATAAAGCTTATATTTATAAGGGATCATCGAAGACAACTTCCTTAATGATCCACTGTTACAAGGTTGGACGACTAAGTCGGTCTACATATGGGTGCTTCGTATGGCGGAGGTGCACAACCAGATGTTCTGCAGTTACGTAACTTTTGATCCGTTCTAAGGTAGCAGGCTCCGGGCTATAGGTAATGATGATGCGGGCTTAAGGATACATATGGAATATCTCTACATTATACCCTTTTTATGGACTCTGGAGAAGCCAGAGGGTTATATTTATTATGCCTTGGTTTTGGCGGATGTTTTCTTTTTTCGACGTTGGTGATTAGTGCGATTCACAAGGTCTTTCTTAGTCGATTTTGTTGGGACGGTTATTTTTTTGCAGGTCTCATGTTACTGCACTAACTGCTTAGTTTTTTTAGTGGAAATGTGTTGCTAGTGTGGTGATTGTTATTGTCGGTTGGTGGTGTGGAGTGTCGTTTCATGTGCCAAAGATATAAAGCTGAATTTTCCTTGTTTTTAAAGTTTATGAATTGATGGTGATAAAGCAGTTATTCATCATCTCTTCTAAGATTGCTTTCTAACTTCTAAGGATGGCAGGTGGCAATATTATTGATGAGGTTACTGAACCTTGTTGAAACTTCTAAAAGTTGTTCCTACTTATTGGGATAGTGATGATGCTTCCCCTAATCTGCCCTTTTCTCTTCCTATGCATGTTGGTGCTATTCCTTCTGTTTGCCTTCCCTACCAAAATGCTTGTGGGCTTTATATATATAACTGTATGATTTTGCCTTATTCTAGTTGTATGTTTTGTTAATCTGATTTTATTCGTTTGCAGGCTTGTCCCGAAGATGTCTTTCTAATTTGTGCTTGACAATCTGTTGGTCATCTTAATATGCCCAACTTAAACCGTCAAGTAACCTTGTAAGCATTACATACCAGTCGATAGCATTCTCCACTTCAGCATATGCAGAGGACTTCATGTTCATCTCTTTACATTGCAACGCTAAAGGGAATTTGGCACAATGACTTGTTATTTAATTTATTTGTTGATATTGTATATTATGTTGCGTGTGGGTTCTCGTTTTTGTGCTCGTGATTCTTGAAGGAGGTAGCGCAACTGTCAGTAATAAAGGTAACGGGTTGGTGTTAATGCACCTGCACGTTGTTTTTTTACTCAATAATATAATTTTATTTCAAGAAAATAACCAAGTCATTACAACCATAAAACTGTCATTGTAGGACAGAAACAAAAAAGACAACACAAATCACATTGAAATAGACAAAAATAAAACATTCTCTAACAGAATCTATAATAGGTTCTGTCAGGGTATTCCATAGCTCCAAGGAAATCTGGTTTCTGCTGGAAAATCATCTTTTCTCCTCTCCTTAAATGAACACCCTTCTTTGCCAGTCCATCAGCAGAAAAGTTAGCTTCTCTGAAGGTATGAACAAACTCCCAACTTGTAATTCCTTCTTTGATCTTCTTCCATCTAGCACTAGCAAACCAAGGAATCTTGCCATTGCAAAAAGCTATAATAGCTGCTTTTGAATCAGTCCTAAAAATCACATCTTGGAAATTATTTGCAACAGCCCATTCTCCTGCACACAAAATAGCCAGCACTTCTGCCATATACTTTGTAGCAATACCCATCCCTCCTGCTGTAGCAATCACACATTCTCCTAAATCAGTTCTCCCAATAAAACCAAAGCCTGCAAGACCTGGATTTCCTTTGGAAGCACCATCACAACAAAGCAGCAATTGATTCTCTCTTGGCAACTGGAACTTGACCTCAATTGCTCTCATTGACTTCACCCTTCTGCATTTCATACCAAAAGCTTTTAGTATTTGAAGATCATAGCTAGAATTCCACATAAAAGCTTTCATTCTAACATCACATTCTTCAGTAAGCTTCAGGATTCTAGATTTTATGTATTTTGCAGAGACTTCAGCACCATCATAAATCATTCTGTTTCTGGAAAACCACAACTCCCTCATTGTTATCATTGCTGCAGTTCTCCATATTTCTTTTACAGCTGGACTGTTTTGTTTTCCCATTTTCATTACATCTTCAAAAGATTTAGGATTAAGGAACTGAAATATCCCTCCTAGCCATTTCCAAATAATCTCACTGAAGTCACAATACCACAGTAAGTGTTCCATTGTTTCTTCATTTTTTTGCAGAAGATAGATCTTGAGCAGATCTGAACTTTTCTTTTCCTCACATTGTCATCAGTAGAACAAGCTCCACTCAATATTTTCCAAACATTGCTAGCCACATTTGGATGATTGCTATGATTCCAAACCTTCTTAGGCCAACATAAGTGACCATTTTGTATAGACCAAAAAAGCTTCATAAGTAAAGCTTTATTAATAACCTCAAGCTTTCTCAGTCCTAGACTACCCTCTTCAACTGGTGAACATACAATATCCCATTTAACAGTTACCATTTTTCTTACTGCAGGATCACCAGACCACAAGAAATTTCTCATGATTCTTTCACATTCCTTCATCACTTTTACTGGCCACTTATATACTGACATATTATAGATAGGTATGCTACATAACACATGTTTAACCAAAATAACTCTTTCTTGGAAAGACAACATCTTCCCTTTCCATCCTGCCAGTTTCTGTTGAAATACTTCTACCACACCCCAAACATGTCTTGATCTAATAGCACCAGGTACCAAATATACTCCCAAATACTTATCAGGGAAATTTGACAGAGCCATTCCACATAATTCAGCAATTTGAGCTCTTCTTAGATCACTGGTTCCACCCACAAAACACTTACTTTTCTCTTTACTCACCAGCTGACCTGAAGCATTTTGATATTCCATTAAAGCACCCATTAATCTCTTAATATTCCTTTTATCCCCATTACAAAAGAGAAAAATATCATCAGCAAAGAAAATATGAGTTGGCTGAATACCATTCCTATTGACCATGGTGCTCAGTTCCTTCTTTTGAACCATATCTGTAAGTAACCTGCTCAGGCTATCTTCTGCAATAACAAACAGCAAAGGAGAAAGAGGATCTCCTTGCCTTAAGCCTCTACTAACTTCAAAGAAACCAGCAGGACCCCCATTAACCAAAACCGAAATTCTTGCAGACTTAAGTATAATATAAATCCAATTCAGAAATTTGTTTGAAAAGCCAAAACACTCCATAACAGAAAACAAGAAACTCCCAAACATGCATTTATGTATATCTTTAAATACTGAGTCTAATTTTTTAAGACTAGGGTATTAACTCTGATCTTCTCCGGACGTGATGGTTCATCACGGAAAAAACATGCATTTCTAATGAATTGGAATACTAGATTTATTTTTCGTGGGATGGGATTATTCGCCACTGAAGAAACATGTTTTCTGATGAATTGAAGCATCTTTTAGATCTAAAATGATGGAAATTCGAGGACCTACGATTTTAGGCTTTGGACGGTTATTAGATATCACCAAGATTAGTTTTTTTCTTTTTTCCCTTTTGTTATACACCAAAAAGGCAAAACCTCAGGCTCGGTATTCAAACAATCAAACCAAAGGAGGAGGCCCCATAGTAATGCCGGGATGCTCCATAGTAAATAAAACTCATTTCCCTTCTAGCATATCTCTGGTTCCGAAGAGAAAAAGAAACGAAAAAACGAAAAAAATGAAGATCATGGTAGCTGTTAAACGAGTAAATGATTATGCAGTAAAGATCAGAGTTAAAGCAGACAAGGTAAAACTCGAAACCCTAATTTTCAACTTCTCTCCTTGAATCGTATCTGACCATTGAATCCTATTGCTGCAGACTGGTGTTGAAACGAATAACATAAAGATGTCAATGAACCCATTTTGTGAAATTGCTTTAGAAGAAGCATTGAGGATCAAAGAATCAGGATTAGCATCAGAAGTAATTGCTGTTAGCATGGGTTCAAATCAGTGTGTTGATACACTTAGAACTGGACTTGCTATGGGTGCTGATAGAGCTATTCATGTTGATACTACTTCTACACTGTATCCTCTCTCTGTTGCTAAGATTCTTAAAGCTTTAATTGATATTGAGAAACCTGGTTTGCTTATTCTTGGGAAACAGGTTAGTGTAATAGTATTCTGAAATTTGGGATTTTTGAAAATTAGGGCTTTTTGCTTATTTTTGGTTACTGGTTTCTTGTGCAGGCTATTGATGATGACTGCAATCAAACTGGTCAGATGGTGGCTGGATTGCTTAAGTGGCCCCAAGGAACATTTGCTTCCAAGGTATTGTTCTTAACAACACTTTAGCACACTTGCAATTTTAGTATGATCAGCTGTATACATTTTACTGGAAGTACAAGATCGCTATAGACTTAAGTTGTTTATACTTCAAGAAAGTATCTCTGGATATGATGAATCTGAAGTCTGAATGTGTGTGGGAAATAGTTGAATCTTTTGTAACATGTCAAAATGTATTAGAGCAAGCACAATGGTGCCATAAGCTCTCCCTACATTTAGGGTAAGTAGAGAAGGCTTATTTGGTGATTTGGCAACCCCTATGGTCTTCCCTACATTGGGTCGGAAACCTAGTTTCCGCTCCTAATATTTGGCCGAAACCCAGAATCCGCCTAAGCTTTTATATTCTGTTTTATTATAATAAAGTGTATCTTGGTGGGGAAAAAACCAAAATAAGCGAAACCGAGTTTCCGCATAGAGCTAGTTTCCCTACTTGGTGCTACACAGATGTACACCAACTAGAATCTTGGGAAATCACACACCATAGTGGTTACCTTTCCCTACATTTAGTGCACCATAGTGCTTGCTCTTACTAAATCATAGCATTGCCTCAACCTAATGACATGTGATGCTTCTTTGGTAGCTTTAAGCTAGTCTGGCTTATGAAGCCTTAAATACTAATGAGTGATGAAATAGGTTATTGTGTGGTCGTTTACAAAACAATTTGACCGACTTTATAGCATCAATTTAACTACTCATTGATCACTTTAGGCTTATTATTTTACTTCATCGTTTTACTTCTTTATGACCTTTGCTGCTTCCAAGTAGGTTTTAGTGGACAAAGAAAAACAAGTAGCTATGGTTGACAGGGAGGTTGACGGTGGTCTTGAAACTTTATGCCTGGATCTCCCAGCAGTTATCACGTAAGTATCAGATCCATTCAATATTTTTACCATCTTAACATTCATATTCGAATTCTTATTTTCCGACATGACCTAATACCACGTAGAACACATGTCGAGCTCTAACAGGGAACATCAAAAAGTTAGAGCTTGGGTTTGTTTTCGTTTAGTATCATCTTCAAGACTTCGACCAGGGCAGTGGTTCTGGCTGGTGTAGAATATACATGATGAAAAGAGTCTTTCGTAGAACACAATTCTATAGACGTGCAGACTATTTCCAACCCCTAAAAGCCTTTCATACAGCTAGCATAGAAATTTTAAACATTAATTTCTTTTGCTCAAATTCTCTCTGTAAATCGATAAAATAATGAATATAAGTTGGATGATGATAGGTCATGGTAAAATCTTTTGCGCCTTTGAGTCACAATCTCATCAAACAGACTCACTGGTGGCAACATTAACTCTAGCACTTTTAGATTTTGAAGATAATAGCTGCGATGGAGAACAAGTTTTCTGTCAACTCAGTCATATGCATGCAGCATAGCCGTACACAGAGAGGGCTAAATTTAAAGGGTTTGACATTCAGTTCTTTGTACACGAAGAACTTATTATGGTCACAATGCAAAGAAAGGTTATGTATGTTAGATAAGAACAAAGATGGTTGGCAGTATGTTCCATATGCCATTTTCACCACTGTTGTAAGATGTATGTAATCTTATGGATTGTTATTATTTATTTATTTGGAATAGTTCTCTTGTCTCTCTAATATATGTTTTTCTTCTTCCCGTTTTTTTCCTTCGTGCAGCACGGATTTAAGGTTGAACCAACCAAGATATGCCACCCTCCCTAACATAATGAAAGCAAAATCGAAGGTTATAAAGAAGGTCACTCCTGATGAGCTGAATGTGGAAATCAAATCTGATTTAGAACTTGTTCAAGTTACAGAACCTCCCAAAAGAAAAGCTGGCATAATTGTTACCTCTGTGGATGAGCTCATCGACAAACTGAAGAACGAAGCTCATGTCATTTAATCATCACTTAATTTTCTCCAAGTACCCACATCCTCATTAGCATACTGAATATTCTGATAGTTGAAAAAAGAGGGAACCATCAAGATGGATGCAAAATTTGTAAATATGACATCAAATGTTAATAAAGATTGATGTTAAGCTTCTGTTTCCTAAACTAAGGGTTGTGGGCTTGGTTCAGCTCTACTCATTGCGAATAAAGGTTGGCGTACCGGTACCAGACAATTGTTTGTTTTTTCAATCACATACTATTGATTCCATCAAATTGACATATTGTCTCATGTTTTAAGTGAACCAGTGTGATCTCAAATGTTTGTTCATGTAGTGAGATGCAAACACAAACTCACACTCAAACTCGGTTCGGCTAGTATGGATACGGGCTCCATACTCTCAGTATGATCCCCTTCTCAAAAGCTGACATGTAAGCACTATAAAAATCTTAAAACGGTTGAAAAGGAGTCCGACTTAAAAATTGAAGATAAGGATGATTTACTCCAAAAACTAGTACGTAACCCGTGCTTCGCACCAGGTTGTTACCCTTTTGTTTGCTCGTGATTTGCAAGATATGAGTGGGACACTGGGAGCGCTGAGTTGTATGTTTGATACTATTAAATCTTTTTCTTACCAATCTGCCAAATATGTGAACAGGGCTTCCCTTTTTATCATGATTCAAATCCCGTTTATAGTACTTCTAGAGGAAAATAAATCAAGGTATCAAATGTAAAGGGAAAAAATGTATTAGTAATATTCCACTACAGTATATGTTAAACCATATAAAAAAGGGCGAAACTTGTAGAATCTATAATTCCCAATTTCCACCGACAGCAACTGTTTGTATAGGATCAAGTGACTGAATTCAGCTTTTTCACCATGCTTATACAACAACCCATTTCGCACCCTTGAAATGCACCTTAATTACAGACCCTGCCAAGATTTACAAAAGCCACAAATTAGCTTCATCATACTTATCAAATTAAAGTATGGATTATGTAGGCTTACTTGTATTTGTTTGATTTTCTTTTACCCATCTTATCGTAGCTGATTAACCTTTACGAACGATAACTATATCTGCGGTCGCATATGCGGCAATATTCTTATTCAAATAGTACTAACCTCGAATACCTCTGGATTTTAAAAAAATTCGGCTGAATTTTGTACTTATATCTAGACGAAAATTACTGTACGGCCAAGATTTCCCCAAATTTGAAAAATTTCGGTTGGATAAAGAACAAACCCAAACCGAAAATGGGGTTTCGGCTGGATTCTGGGTAAAATTTCAGACGAAAAACACTTCTGGAACACACAAAAATCACATTTTTACGTGATTTTAAAGATTTGAGAACATATAGAGGCATACTTGAGTGTTTTCTTGTGTTGATCCATGATTTACGGGGTAAAAGTGTTCATAATCTGCAGGATTGAGCTCCAGATTGTGATTTATGCCCTCGTGTGTGCCTATCAATTAAGTTTAACAATTAATCTTAGTTTCGTCTGGATGTTTACAATTAATCTTAGATTTTCGGTTGGATCTTCAAGGGGTAGTTTGGAATTAAAAAAATATGTTCGATAAGGGGTTTTGAGAAAAAGCTATTGGACAACCCTATTTTGTCTTATTATCCGGCTTCTCTAACAATTCTGCCGGCCCCTAAAACAGCCAGTGAGCATAAACCCTATACAGTTAAAATTTCAATGACTATATGGGGAAATCATTAAGATTGTTTGTCTTACCTCAGGAAGCCACTTCTCATTCTCTGCATCCGCCATTACAATGCTCAGCCGATCATAATTCCTTGATTCAATTTCCATGACAAAGTCAAGCAAGGAACTGCAGAGTCTACATTTTGGCGAATAAAATTCCATCACTGTAGCGCCTTTCCCACTTGCTAAAGCTAGAGCCAGGGCTCTATTTTATGCTTCCCCTTGCTTTTCTGGAGACAAAAATGAAGGAACCAAAAAGAAACATTGTTAATCAATCATAAGAAACAACCAAATAAAGGTAAGATTACTAACCTGTTCGATACTGATAGTGTAAATCAGAAATGGAACTCTAGTCAGTAGGCGGTAATGTCGAGGAGTGGAACCCAAAAGGTCAAAACTGGCACAACCACCCATATGATACAAAAGGTGGAGCAGAAACACCAACGGGCGGCTTCTAAAAAAAATTCTTGTACATATCAGCAGTACCACAATGGTTGCATTAATTTGATCACAATAACAAATGCTTCAACAGTAACAGTCAATTATATGAAGAACAAAACCCAAAAAATCCGTGCTTCCCACCGGGAGCATACTCTAATGCTCAATAATATTAATTCGGGCAAGATACACTTCAGCTACCAAGTTCAAGCAATAATCTAGAATACTAAACCCAGTGACGGTATGATATCCCGTACACGTACATTACTACGTATTGTTACAAATACATAAAGGTTTGCTTCAAACAGTCTAGTAGCCCATTTTGCAGAGGAAGTGATATAAATGGTAGAATATCATCCAAAAACCAAGCAAACGTTTCTTACAGTCTCCAAGCATACCAAATGACCATAACAGGTTAGCACTAAAATATATAGGTGTACGTACACTGTTGAGATTCAAGACTGTAAATGATCAGAGTTAACCTTACTTCTGTCTTAGAGATGATAAGGTGTCAATGGAAACAGGACCCGAATGCTCAGTCTTCTTTGTCTTGTCTAATTTAGGAGTGTAAGTCTAATCATCTAACCCTCCATCGACGCGTAGTCCGCCCTTTGCTAGCATGGTGCACTTTTGCAAGCTGGTGTATGCTCATCGTCAGAAGCTTCCTCATCAGGTACTGGCCAATCCTCTTCAACGGGTATTTCCATCTGTTTATTTTCAAGGCAATTAGTAAAAGTTTTAGTTGAAAATTATTAGCCAAAATCGAATTATAATATATTTTTTTTAATTCTGACCTCTCTTGTTTGTTATGCCTCCAATTGTCGGGCCCAGTGAATCAATGATCAGTTATGCATAATCTACCATATATATAGCATGCAAGTTTATACAGAATACATGCCTGTAAAAAATAAGAAACATGTATTCAGAATTCAATAAAGTGCCTAGATGTATTGAAATGATGTGCTTGAAAGGTTGGAGCAAATGTGTATACCTTGCACCAATCCATTAGATTAAAAGATTAAACTGAAAACCGAGGACACAGCAACACCTAAACAAATGCAGGAATCTACAGAAGCATATGTTTCAGCATTAGGCTGCCTGCAAACAGTCAGTTGTACACATACAAAATCAAGGTTCCCTCGCGTTAAGAAAAGCAAAAGCAAAAACTGAAACCATAACTGAAAGAATAGCAAGAGAATGGGAAACAAAGCAAAGGCATAAGAGGCATTTAAAACAACACAAATTCATCCTACTCTGATATGAAGTACCAAAAAAAGTAGCAGGGTTTTAAGACACTCTGGGAACAACTGTGTGATAGTTCAAGCCCTTGAACCTACAAATGGAAAAGCTAAAACTTAATTTAAGACATAAAAAGAATGGTTTGATGATCCAAGCTGCCTATTTTCTTGTTTGTATAACACACAAACTGCTTCCCAAATCAAAGGCTAACAAAATGGACTGCAACAAAAAAGCTATACTACTTAAACATGAGATTTTCAGCAGTAGAATGCTCTAAAAATCTTCAGTTTCAAGCTAGAGGTAGACCTATCAGAAAATGAGGAAATTTGCGATACTGCTGTTTTTGACATACGCAATAAATGAAATGAAACACGAACCTCACATTCTGGTCCATGCCAGCAGCAAGAAACTCTTTGAAAGTCATATCTTGATGACACACCCACTTAATCATCCTCCTATATCTCTTATTAACCCATCTTGTTTTGTATAATTTTTAAAGTGCAAACACATGTATTGCCTTTTTGTTGAAGCATTTTAACAAACACTTAGTCTGCAACGATTACAAACCAATCTTTAAAGGAGAAAAAATGCAGAATCATGAATTATTAAACCCACAATTGGCTATTTATCTGTCACTAAAAATTGTGAGAGTTAAGAAATCGATCTTACCTTAAGAGTTTGATTCCTTTTTTGCAAGAACCGTTTGATTATGAATTTACGATTGGTATTGATTAGAATAGTTTGGAACATGGAAACTCGAAGTTCCGAATCTCTTGATTATGGCTCTTCCTAATAGATAGTTTGGTGCAGTTGGTTTTGCTTACCGGCGGTTAAAACTAAGTTGAAAGGCAGGAAGTGGTGGATGAAGTGGGGTGAAATCGCATATGGGCAAGGAGGTGTAACAAGATCTTGAAGTGGGGCCACAATCAATGAGAGAGCTCCAATATTGAATACTCTCACCACAGCTCTCTATAACTTTAAAATGTGGGGCCAGAATGGATGAGAATTGAGTATTTGGTTTCAATTATTATATATAAGGATAAGGATAGAAAAAATAAAGACGAAGCTTTCTGATCTAACAAACTAGTTTCACAGACGGTTGTTTTTTAAACAACCAGGATTTGGGAGTTAGTGAGAGCGGAACATCAAAAAATACAACACCTGAACTTCATTAAGGTTCACACCATTTTCACGGAGAAAGTCTTTGAAGCTGTCAAGGTTTTCATCAGTTGGGCGATAATGTCCATTATATGCTGAAATAGACTGCAATAGGATGAAGGTTTGGAGCTCAAACATAAGAAAAACAATTAGTAGGCCAAGAGAAGCTTTAAGGTTGATCACGAAGCCAATATCACCTTAAGCTCCCCATTCTCCGCAGTAATTAAGCCTTCCAGCTGCCAAGGTAGTTCCTCCAGCAAGAAAACTGGAATGGTGAATACACCCTTTCTTCTTCTGCAAATCGTTAACACCGTGTAAGCAATTCAACACATTCAGAATAGCACAATACGGTGACAACGAGATTATAGTCTCTATGCCAGTTTTAGAAATTACTAGGGTATCGCCTGTTGAATTTGGTGCAATTGTTTTCATAATTCTTGTCATCTTCTTATATGAACTTCTACAGAAAGGAAATGGTGTTGAATCTTTGTTCTACACCTGTAACGTACCCATTATTCTACGATCTTCTTTTAGGGTTTAAAGACTTCCCATCTTCCTTCTTTTTTTTGTTTTTCTCGGTTGAGAAGATAGGAGAAGGAGAAAGAAAAAAAAGGTAAAAGGCAGCAGTAATTAACCTAGTAATTAAGATTTGGAATTCCCAAAATATCTTTTTCGATTTTTAAGGTAATTAAAACTAAAAAGAAAATAAAAAGAATTAAATAGAATACTCCGGTTAACTAGAGATAAAATCTCAACTAATTAGGAGGGGAGGAATGTCTACCCCGGTTAACTAGGGGTGGACAAAGTCGGACTCAGGAATTAGTTTATTCAATTCTTTAAAGGACTCTCGTACCCTTTAAACATTAAATTAGTATCATGATCAATTAGGGGAGATTATTTATATATATATATATATATATATTCTTTTTTTATATTTTGATCATTAAACTAGTATCATGATCAAAAGGAAGTATATACTCCCTCCGTCCCAGATTAATTGAGCTAAATAATAATTATTATTTTTTTTCAGTTATACCCTTGTCAAAAATATAATAAAATTTAGAAACGTCATATATCTTTCAAATTATGAAACATATATTTGTAAACTTTATATCGTTGAAAAGCATTTTAAAACACATACGTAAAGAGTACAAACATGACTATGAAATTATAAATATTTCTTATACCAAGATTTCATAACAATAATCAATCAAAATGGTAAGATCCAAACATGACCTATATATTTGAAGTAGCTCAATTAATCTAGGACAAATTTCAGATTGAACTAGCTCAATTAATCAGGGACGGAGAGAGTATTAAATAGTAGAGCAATTTACATATGTAGCTAAATGAGAAACTAACTGAAAAAGAAGGATACCGAGATATACCACCAAGTTTTAGTTTTCGTGAACCTAGTTGATTTAGGTTGAACGATCTCACAAATCAATATTCAAACAACAACACGATTATATAGTTCAGAGAACCGAACCCTAACAAGAACGAGTTCTTGTAGATCTCAAAAGAGATGGATTCACTCAAGGATATGAATCAATAAACTTGCAATTACTTCAATTATATAAATCATAGATAATATAATGCGGAGGGAAAAGTAATGCAAGACACCAGAATTTTGTTAACGAGGAAACTGCAAACCAGCAGAAAAACCCCGAGACCTCGTCCAGATGTGAACACCCTCAGTATTAAGCGAATACAATCGCTAGCCTACTCTCAAACTTCGGACTGGAATGTATCGAGAATGAATTAACCCTACAAGCAATTCAGTTAGCAATGTGCTCCTACGTCTCTTGGCTCCCTCAGAAACCTACGTACTTGATTCCCCTAGCTGACGTCCTTTACATGCCTAGGAGTTGCTCCACTTCCCTTCGTGAAGACTAGCGCTACCCTGCCTCTAACATGACGCCTAAAAGTACTCTGTTAAAAACAAGAATACGATTGTGATTTCCTTTAGACTTAAAGTCAAGGTTAATGGAAATCGGTTTTACTGATTAGGTTTTATTGATCTAGCCTAAACAGTTTTACCTCGTAACGCTTGACGAACTTAGTATAAAACCTAGTTCGTGAATTTGCGTTACGGAACTTCTGGGGCTTACGATACGAGATCCACCGTACGAAGTTTCTATCAAATCTTGGTCGTGATAAGATTGAAATAATTCAATTGACCCAAGATACATGATCAGGAATTTTACTTCTGATCTGTACTTCACGATCCTCAAGTGAAGTCTTTCAATAGTCGTAGTCCAAGAAAAGGACTTCGAGATGACGACCAACCTTTATGCAAGGATACACAGATGTGTAGAGGATTGAAGTTGTATCTTGCAGAAGGTCATCTATTTATAGTGATCATCAATGAAGGCTTTGCTTAAAAGTTAAGAAACCTTTGAGTGAGGCTCAAGCAAGTTTCCGAACTTAGAAAAGTCCATAGGCTTGTATTAAGGTCCAACTCAATCTTTTTCTAACCCGTTGGCCGAAACCTAAAGGTTGTGAGAAGACTCGCCTTGATCAAAGAAGGATGGCAATGGCTAAATGAGTTTGCCGATGCTAAGGAGTTCATAAGTACACGAACTCAAAGAAAATTGTGGACATGAGTTCCACGGGCCAAATTGTGAAAGCTTACAAGAGTCTGTTCACAATAGGCAAGAACGTCAACACATGAATGCGTATGCTCTTGATAGGTTCTTTCCATGGTTTATATGTACGCGTACTAGTTCGCGTACATAGAGCAATTTGTTGAGTTCAGGAATCTCTTGAGTTCTCATATACGTGTACATGTTCACATATATACAAAAGGCTCATGTTCAATTAGAAAAGTTGAACGCGTACATGAACTTGTGTGTTGTTTAGACAATCTAAGAGCTAACTTAGTATTCCACATTCTACTTGAGCATTGGTCATGAAATGACTTAGATGCTTAAGAGAACTAATCTTTATAATCCTTCGGATCACATAAACAACATCATAGACTATTTTCATGATAGAATGGTAAATACGAAACTTGAAAGGAAAACCTTTATAACCTTTAGTGAGGACGATATGATTTATCAAGTATGTAAGATCTGGTCTTCATCTTCAATGGTCTTCGTCTCGAATACCGAAAACTATCCTAGTCCGAGTTGTAGAGTAAAATCAACAAGGATTGTGTTTTCGTCATCTAGACTTGACAACTGACTTGAGATAGCAACATCAATGGGTTCAACCGAGCAATGCTCTAACACTAACAACTTAGGGGGAATAACCCAGCATTCCTCATTTAAATTGTTTATACTAACAACTTTTGCTAAAGCATCAGTTGTTTTATTACAACACCTATAAACATGAGCACACGACCAACATAAAGAAACATCATTACACAGTTGTATGCATTTTCACAGTAGAGAAGAACTGTACCAAGGAGGAAGAGGTTTTTGCTGCTGAAGGAACTTACAGATACCTAAGTTGTAAGATTCAAAGATGACATGTTGCCAGCCATGGGAAAGAGCCAAGGGCATAGCTTCAACCGGAGCCTAAGCCTTTGCCTACAAAGCATTTTGAGTTCGCTTCAGAGTTCCCTTTGCACCCAGGAAGGACCCTACATGATCACGAATCAAAATCCCAATCCCAGCAAGATAAAATTTTGGATGGAAAGAAGCATCAATATTAATCTTCAAAAAACCAACAAGAGGAGGCTTCCATGAAAGTTTAGCTCTAAGACTATTACTAACAAACTGAGTGGCATCCAAAGAGTCAGTGACGTTATGATTATACAAGTATGGGGTTATGTTATGAATTACTATATTAGGATTAGGGTTAGCATTTCGGTAAATGACATCACATTTATGTTTCCAGATAAAATGTAAAATGCAAGCAATGATATGAATGAGACCAGTAGAGTGATAGATACTAGGGTTTGAATCCGAAGATTGCCAAGTCTTAACCTAGTCTAAAAAACAACGACGATGACTAAACTCCTTATAAATATGTGGAACAAAGTATCTCCAAATGGCACTAGAGAAAGGGCACTGGAACAATAAGTGATCCAAAACTTCAACATGATGAATGTTGCAGAGAACACAATCTACAGTATTAGTGACTCCCCCATGAAAAATTCTAGCTCTGACAGGTAAGTACTTCTGAAATATCTTCTACATAAAAGCTGGAGCTTAAGGTAGATGAATCTTCCAAAACATGAGCCAAAACTTAGGATTTAAGGCATTATTAGGAATTTGAGGAGATTGTTGAGCTGCACATAAACGAGTATAAGTTGACCTGGTAGTAAAAAAAAAACAGTTGTTGTCAAATGCCAAACCAAGGTATCAGGTTGATCTAACTGACGTGGTACAACGAGAATCGAATCAACTTGAGGAGAACTGAATAGCTGACGAAGTAACGGCAGATTCCACTGCGCTGATGTTGAATCAATTAGCTGACTGACCCATTGAAAATCACTGAGATGTAGATCATCTCATCCTTGCAGAGGACTGTCCAAATTCGGAATCCAATTGTGAGTCCAGATGTTAATAAGAGCACTATTACCAACTTGTCATTTTGCTGTTTTTAAAATGATAGCTAATCATGTTCAATGCTTTGCCAAATCCAGCTAGAATCGGAAATATCTTGAGGAGGATGAGTCTTTAAATCGTGAAATGGGAAGTACTTTTCTGTCAAAATGAGCCCATAAAGCTCATTATGTAAAAGATTCCACGCTAACTTGGATATGAAAGCAAAGTTGTAATCGATGAGTTGTTTAAAGCCTAAACCACCAAGATTCTTAGGTAAACATAGTTTTTCCCAAGAAATCAGACGATGAGATTGATGGTTATTGTAGTTATGCCACCAGTATTGTCTTTCAACCTGCTTCATTTTACTGATTGTAGTATCAGGCACTTTAATGACTTGCATTTGATACATGCCCATTGTTTAAAGAACATGATCAATATGAGTTGTTCCACCAGATTGAGTCTTACTTTGTTATCCCTGCAGTTTTCGTACTCATGTTAGCAAAAAATGCCTTGATAATTCTGATCTCAATATATGTGCATAAGTAAAGGGATACCCAGGTAATTCTCACTTAGACCCATAAGCTTCCTTTGTAGAATGTTGGTAATGTTATTCTGAAGAGAAGGAGAAGTATGCTTGCTAGAAAAAAATTAGTAGATTTATGCATACTTATGACCTGACCTGGCGCTTGTCCAGATGAATGAAGAAGTTGTTGGAGATGTCTCAGATGAGATGGAGAAGCTTGAAGGAACAACAATCAATCATATGTAAAAAATAGATGATTAATAGCTGGACTATGCTTATCAACTTTAATACCTTTAGGTGACCATAACCAATATTTTGGTGGAGCAGTCTTGAAAAAGCCTCCATGATGAACAAAAATAGATACGGTGGCAATGGGTCTCCTTGACGAATGCCACGAGTAGGAGAAAAGCTAGCATTTGGAGAACCATCAATCAACAAAGAAATATTTGTGGTGGAAATACATTGACCTATTATAGTAATCCAATCAGAATGGAAACCAAGCTTTTCAAGGATCGACAGCAAAAAGGGCCATTACAATCTATCGAACACCTTAGACATGTCTAACTTAAAACCAACTAGGGTAAGGCCCCGAAATCCACCTACTTAGAAATCTAGAAGATCGTTCTACATTCTGAGGCATTAAGGTTCTAAAACATTCTTTAAACTCTTAATTACAGATTTCTAAATAATGATTAACCCAAAT
>JAJJMA010223254.1:0-16340 GCA_023529015.1 Papaver nudicaule
CGCATAGAGGGTGGTTGAAACGTGGCAGTTGCATTACATGCAACGGATCTGTGTACGACCAAGACGTGGCGCAACCACAGCCAAGCATTATTCTGGAAAGGAACGTGTTGTCTAAAACCCGTGCGGGAATGATGCAAGCATACGAACCCGTATACCCGTATAGTAAAGAAACCGGACGGGCTAGACTGTGAACAGTGAATATGTTGTAAGTTCTATAAATACATGACTCCTCTGAATGAAGTGGGGGTCGACAAAAAAGAGAGAGAGATAGAAAAGATAGGAGAGAGGGTTTATTCATAAATCCAATCTTAGCTTAGAAACAAAGAGAAACTAGAAACACACCATTGTAAGTCCGATTAATCACTCAAGAATACCATTTATATCTTCAATGATTCTCATCATTGAGATGAGAAGTTCTTTCATTTGTATCATTTCATGTCAAGATTAAGTTATAAGAATCAAGATCCCGTGAATTTAATAGCTTAATCGTAATCTGTTTTTGTGTCTCCATTCATTATTTCCAAATAATCATGTTGATCCCGCTACCATGCATCCCGTGCGGTATCTACCCTATGTTTTCGCATAATAAGAGTAAATATGTTAACCATTACTGGTATCATCAATCATATGATCACGGGTAATGGTTTTCTTCAAAGTTATATCTTAGGATATCATTACTGTGTCGCACTCACATGTATGCTGCGATATTGATTGTGAGCTCTTGATCTAAGCAAATAGCTCCCAAGAAGGCAATCTCCCACTGAGTCAAGGGATGCTCCTATAGCTACGGGTGACAATCATCACAAGCAAGAAGCAATATGACCCATAAATTAACAAAGAATTCACGAGAATCTTGTGCAGGAAATATTAACAGCACAGAACAGGAATGCTTGATTGGGTAACTCCCTAACCAGAGACTAACCCATAAATTAATAAGTTTAAGATTTCAATTTCCATAAAGGTTCTGATAGATAAGAAAGATGTACATTGCACCCTATGAAGGACGAGAAACGATGCCCTGAATAAATTTTTTACATTCAGAATTAAATAAAACTAATGAATTCTAACTCTTAAAAGTTATAGAATTACAACAAACAGAGATGAAATCCATTTGAGCGTTACCAAAGTCCTTCCTTGGACATTTTCAGAAAAGAAGACAAAGTTATGTTTGGAAGCTCTACAGAACCGGACTGTTTCTTCTCGATTTTGGTCATCTTTGGTGATTTTGCTTCTTTTGTTCTCGTGACAGTCAATGAATCCAAGCCGTAGAACTGTTTCACAAACATAATTCACCGAATCAGATTTTGAAAATAAGTTATTACCCAACATTTTCCCAGAGCCTTGGAAACAAAGCTACATACTAGCAGGCTCTAGTTAATGCTTCGTGAGAGTGACAAAGAAAGTTACCTCACAGACACCATGCAACAACAATCTGTGGAAAGGGTCTTGAACATCTAGCACTAGAACTTCTTCCTCTCCACCTTCCTCGATGTACGACCGTATGCATTTCTATCAAAAGAATATAAACACTTAATTCCCAAGTAGGCATATTAATATTACAAAGCAGAACCAAATGAAATGAAGATTTCTGAAGTATATTCACAAAGTATATAACATATACAGTATATTGCCAGAAGCTCAGTTGAGTCATGCACCATCGCCATACTGAGTAATGTAAATGGTCAGAAATACTGAATTCAGACATGAACAAAATACGAAGAAAGAGATACCAAAAATTCTAAAAAACGTGAGTTAGGATTTCAGCGAGAAGAGAATGGGTGCTATCTGAAATTCTAGACGTGTAGTTACAGCATTGGATTACACAACACCAGAGAATGAGATTCATGAACTAAGGGGATTCGGTTAGCATTCTTAATACAAGCAAAAGGTGCAAAAAAGAAACTTCATTGGGAACGAATACACTGTTACTATAAACTAAATTTAAAAAGAAAAACCCTAAACTCTACATCGAGAGATTCTTTAACTAAATAAACTCTCACCACACTCAACCATAACAGAAAACCCACATTAATCACATGTATCACACCGTTGGGTTGGTGGACGCAAACCATAAGGAGACATGCTTAAGAGATATATAAAGCTTTGTTGGCGAATTTTATATGAGTGCATGCAAGCAAAAGGAAGAGACTAGCATAAAAACCTTTGACCTTTTCTCGTATTAAAGTTAAGTACTTGTTTTTATCACGGGGAGATAGCACATGAAAACCGTTAACCTTTCCTCATATAAAAGTTCTATACTTATATTTTCACCAAGTAAAGAGAATCCATAAATAAGAACTTTTCCTTTATAAGTTCCATTTCTGTAATTTACCTCAAAACCATCAATAAGTTCAGAAAGGAAACTGCGTCGAAGTGCCTCCCGTGTACGGCAATCTATTCTATGCCAGGCTTTCAGAGCAGCAGTCTTATCAGCATCAACACAAGCTTTCCTCTTTGCTGACGAACCATTTAGGGATTTCATCATGGTTTCCTACAGCAAAAAAAGAAACAACATACTAGCAAAGTGAGAGCTTGTATGATCTTTTTCCAGCAATCTTACAAGTTTTGCCGTACCCGACCCTGTCACTTCACTAGATTCACTCAACTGCCTAATTCACTAAGAATAGTCAATCGACACAAAACATTTCTCTACAAAATGGAATCTTCTCCAACAGAAACGGAAACATAAAGGCAGAAGCCGCAAAACTATAAACCTCTTTATCCATGTCAATATTCCTAAATGTATCCCAGTCTTCCATACTTGTCGAGCAAAATGGTGACAACGGCACACTGTCACCTGAAAAGAAACATCATGTAAGCTAGCACTTTAAATAGACACTCTAAAATAATCGTAAATGCGATAAAGCATACTTGCAATAACAAAATTATTAACAAGGTCAAATACAAGGACATTCACAAGGTAAACTATTACCCCATGGTGGTGGAGCGAAGAGGCCTCTAATTTCTTCTGCATTCAAGCGAGGAACCAGCTCAATTAATAAACGATCATTCAACCATCTTCGTGACCGCCTATTACTGACCTGAAAAACACGTGAATTTGTTTAAGGGTCAAATGTAAACAAACATAATAACTTCTCAGTTATCGCAGCTAATCAGATCCAACAAGGCAACAATCATAGTATTCATAAAACTAGCAGTTAACAAGCTGCTCAAATCCATACTATAGTATTCTGAAACCCTAACCTGATCAGTTGTTTTTGTTAATCATTTTGGTGTGGTATTCCTATAATTTACATAAATACATGTGAGAATTATAGTTCTACAACCGCAGTAGATTTTAAACTCAGTGCAGCGCCTTACACCCTAAACAACATACTACTTCAATGATCTGACCGTCATTTTGTTAGACCCTAAAATATTGATGGAACTACTTATTTACCTTGTAAAAATCAAATATTTATGAACTTAACAATCAAAATGAGTTAGTTTCAGTACCCTTCCAGCCAAGCTTTCAAGAAGATCAATTTTTTTCTCAATCAACATACCTCTAGGTTTCATACTCTCACCTGAAATCCAACAAAAACAAATCTTCATCCCCAAAATCAATCTAGGGTAACCCAAAAAAAAAAAAAAAAAAACAGACAAAATTGAGTAAAAAAAGAAACATGTTTTTTCTTAAAGAAATGAAAATTACCTTTTGTAAGGTCAAACATGGAAGAAGAAAGAAGAACATCTTCATCTGACCTTAAAACAACGTCGGATGTCGCCATGAGATCAAACAAAAGTTAGAACTAAACAAGAAATGTTTTGGTTGCTTTGAGTTACAGAGATTTGGTTTTACTAGATTTGAGAGAGATTGAGATATGGTTTGAAATTGTTTGTTTGTTCGTCCGAATGGTATAAAGTTATATGGGAGGAAGAACCGTAACTGAGAAAAATGAATATAAATACCAAAAAAAAAAAAAGAGAGAAAAATGAATACACCGAAAGATACTCTTCTCATGGTACAGTTTGGTCCGGTTTTGAAACCATATGGATCGGTTCCACCCGTTTGAAAACCGGTGGAACCGACTTTCGGCACAAACTCGGTTCTATTGATTTTTTAAACCGGCCGTGTTGAAATAATACTGCCTTGAAAATCGGTTCCGCACAAACTCGGTTCTGCTGGATTTTTAAACCGGTCTTGTTAAAATAATACTGCCTTTGTTCTAAAAAGGAGTTACTTTTCGACTTCTAGAAGTAAAAAAGTCAGAACTTAGTTTGGCAACACAATTTCAGAATGATTTTTGGAAGCAGAAAAGTTAACATTTTCTGAAGACGTAACTGTATGTGTTTGACTAGTTCGTAAACTATGAACAATCATTCTATCAATGTTCATCTACCACCAATTTTCGATGGCACAAATTATTTATGGTGGAAATCTGTTATGCGCTCTTTTCTTCAATCACGTGACTTTCAGTGTCGGGTTTACGTTTGATGGCTTTAAGCTACCCACTGTTAAAGAAGGAGAGATTACTTACTCGTAACAAGACACCGTGAGAGTACTCTGATACATAAAAGAAAGAGGTAAAGACAGATTTTAATGCGTATAATGCTATCATTCACGCCATAACCCCAGAACTTCAACATCATCTCTTTAAATGTGAAGCATCGAAAAAAGCCTGGGATATTTGGAGAATTGTATTTGAAGGCAACATTGCAGAGAAAGAAGCTAGACTTCAAAATCTCTCATCAGATTGGGAAAATCTTCGCATTTGATGATGAAACCTTTGAAGAATTTAATGACAAACTTTATAGTATAGTTAATGTTAGGGCATATGTCCGGTTGAATCCACCGACGTTAATTTGTCAAGTTGGCTGTCAAAGTTAGATGAGCAAGACTCAATACTTGATTTAAGTCTACTAAAGTCAGTTTCGGACTAGGGTTAGATTAGGATGTTGAGACTCGGATCGAAGCAACCTGAAGATCGAAGATAGACGGAAGCGTGGAATCTATAAGGACTTCTCTAAAGGTTAATACAACTTTAATTCGATGAATGTCTATTATCTATCATCCGAAATATAGTCGAGATTTTAGTATGACTATAGTGAAATTTGAAGAAGAAAATCCTTTCCAAGATTTGATTCATCTCGATGATAAATCTGAGAGTGATGATCGAGTTCTACTTGATTAAGCTTAAGGATTTCGGGTTACAATTGCATCATTGGGTTAGTACAATCTAAGTTTTACTTAGTTTGGAAATTGAAGTTAACTATTCTAGACTCATGAGTATAGGTTCGCCAACCTATATGGGCAATTAGGCATTTGGGTTCGCCAACCTATGAGATTTTTAAGCTTTGGGTTTGCCAACCTTTAGAACTAGGTTCGCCAACATATATAAGTGCAAAATCCCAAAAGTCACTTTCTAGGCAACTAGGTTTGCCAACCTTTCTTTTTTAGGTTCGCCAACCTATAGGCAGATTTGGTCTTTCTAGGCAACTAGGTTCTACAACCTATATTTTTAGGTTCGCCAACCTAAGGGCGTGACCAGGTCAGAGTCGGTTGACCAGTTCGTAGACTTATGTGATATGGTCTTTATAAGGCTATTTTAAGCACAATTCTTCTTTGATTTTGAGACAATCTTTTCACACATATTAATGGCACTTGTGAAACTATTTTTAGGTGAATCAGATCAAGGTTTTCTTTCCCTTGTCGATCAAACTTAATTATGTTGTGATCTTAAACTAGGAAACTACTATATTTACCGTTAGACTTTATTAAGGAAACTCCTTAAGAAGAGTAATTTCGTTAATTGTGGCAAGTCACCTACGTCTGGTTAATTCTATGGTATTATTGTAAGTAAATTATCTTTGGTAATTTCTTGCAAGTTATTTTTAGCATGCCTTGAATTAATTGGAAAGAGCTCATTATTGGAAAGAATTATCTGAGGAAGTGTTGATGGTGGTTTTTGGCGAGGAGGTCACAGGAGTAATTTCGCATCAATTTCTGGCGTCCTGGAATAGCTCGAGATAAGGTATGAATTTATTTTATAGTAGGGATAAGATATTTGATTACCATTAGCTGTATTTTGATATCTCACGACCCCAGCCTAGTAGCATGGTCCATATCCCTAGCCTATACGATAAAATACATACGCATGCGCATTAGCATAGCCCCTGCTCGAGCCAAATCCTAGGCCATTCACGCCATAGGCATTAGGGGCATACACGGTCATCTCCTTGGCCAAGATGCTCACGCCATTCTTTGGCTAAGCTTTGGGCATCCACGGCCATGCCTTGGCCTGATTTTGGATGCCCACGCCATTGGCTTGGCTTAGCTTTGGGTGCCCATGCTACTTGCTTAGCCTAAACTTGGGTATCCACATCTTTTGCCTCGCCTAACCCCTGGAGGCCCATGGCCAATCCTTCCCCTTAGCTTTGGACGTCCATGGCCACGCCTTGGCCTGATTTTGGGCGTCCACGCCACCTTCCTTGCCTTATCCTTGGCTTCTCACGGCCTTTGGCCTAAGCCTTATCTTCATGGCTTCTCACGGCCTTTGGCCTAAGCCTTATCTTCATGGCCACGGCCTTTGGCCTAAGCCTTATCTTCATGTCTTCTCGGCCTTTGGCCTAGTCCTTATCCTCATGGCCACGGCCTTGGCCTAATCCTTGTCTTCACGGCACTAGCTTGCCTAATCCTTATCCTTGTCCCCTCACGCGCCTAAGCTTAATCCCTTATCCTAATGCTTGCGCCCCTCCATGCTTGGAGGCCCACGGCCAATCCCTGCCTTAGCTTTGGATATCCATGCCATTAACTTGCCCTAGTTTTGGATATCCGTGTCATTAGCTTGCCTTGGCACTTGGGTGCCCACGCCACCTCTTTGGCCTGATTATGGGTACCCATGCTATTGCTTTGGCCTAATTTTGGAGCTCCACGGCTATGCCTTGGCCAAATCTTGGAGGCCCAATGTCGTGCCTTGGCCAAACATTGGAGGCCTTACGGTTTTCCCTTGCTTGTACTCGTGGGGTTCATGCCTTCTCCCCCCCTCACGTCTATCTTTGCTCCCTTGGAGCTAGAGTTTATCTTTTCCTAGCCTCCCCTCTATTTATGGGTCCCACTGATCCAAATCCTAGAGGATTATGGATTTTATTTAGTCCATAATACTCTAGTGTCCTAATCAAGGAAATCTGACAGCTCACGTTTTTCCTCATGGTGTGATTTTTACAGCCCAATCCGTGAGGAATTAGGGGATGCTTCCTTCACGAAATATTTTCCTGTGTGAGTCCTCTATAACATACTAAAATTTCAGAATTTTATCTAATATAGCCTGGCCTGGGCGATTTTATTAATGTATAACATGCAAGCTGTCCAGAAATCCGAAAATAACATAAATGTTATGGCTTATCCTTTTATATCCTATGTGGGATTATTATTATGCTATGCAACATAGATTATTATAATTATTATTATGTCCTATCTTTAGGTCTTGTATTGGCAATGCTCATGCATTCTTGATGATGGCTACGCTGTGATAGCATCATTCGTCTGTTTTTCCTGATTATGGACTTGCTTCTATAAATCAGTGCTATAATTCTTAATCATGGCTCATGGCTATGATTCATATTATTTTGGACATTTATATGTCTTTATTATTCAGGGAATTGGTGCATTACATGCCACAAACCAATTTCCCTTATTTATGGCAAGTCGAAAGTCGTATTTATTTGACTATTGCCACAGAGAGTTGCTGAAATCCTCTCAGTCTAATTGGCGATTGCATAGCTCAATCCTTAGACTTATCTTGTCTAAATGGCGGTTGCTAGCTCAACCCTTAGATGACTTATCTTATCTTATCTAAATGGCGGTTGCTAGCTCAACCCTTAGATTTATCTCATTGGTTTAAATGGCGATTGCCCGGCTCAATCCTTAAACCAAATCTCAAAGAGATATTCAAAGCTTATCGCTTAATCTCTATCTTATCGCAAAGTCCTAAGTTTACCAGTAATTGGTACGACTTGCACTAGTCAACTTTGACTTAACAAATAACAAATATTTAACAAATCTTACGAGAATCAAGATTTAGTTACATGGGGGGATATTCTTTAGGGTTTTGGTTTGGCGGTCTACGGCACGTGTGATTGCAACGGCACAATCACTTAACGGGAAAGAAAACTAAGTCGTGCGAACGTTGCTGAGAAGATGGGATAAGGTAGTGGGCGGTTCATTCTTTCCTAATATTAGGCGCAAGACTTGCCCCACTTACTCCACACTCCCATTCTTCCACTCCTTCCACTTCTTACGAGATCAGTTGAGAATATATTGCTATAAATAGGTCACTCGACCGGTTTGGAAATCATCTCATCCAAGAACAGATAAGTTCAACAAATTCAGTGCAAGTATAATCAAGTCTATCTCATCGATAATTGATTAACTCTTCTCATTCAGCATTTATTATCTAGTGAGAACTGAATATTCATCCTTATCTAGCAATATCAATCTCAATATCACAGAAAATCATAGCAATTCTCTGATCTCATCTTTCTCTGCTTCCCTCCCTAAACCAACCGTATTTCCTCTTCTTGTAACTGAAGCAATACTCGAACGGCCATTTCTTGGTTTAGGCGTGTCTTGTTCGATCTTGACCTCTCGAATTCATCACAATCTTTTATTACATCATCACACTTCATACTTTACCCCTCAGATTCTCTTTATTGTTTTACACCTAAAACATTTGGCGACCACAGTGGGAGGTCATTATCTCGGTTTTAAGAAGATATGGTTGAAACCAGGAGGCAAAGTTCAGAGAATACAAATTCTCCAAATATCCCTAATATCCCCACGAGTTTATCTGCAAGTGGGGTCACAAATACTCCAGTGAGTGGCGCCATCACATCTGCTGGTCCCTCCAGCCAAAACGTGAGCTCTATCCAAAACCGAAACCCTAATTTGGTGTCTGCCTCAAACCAAATAGGATCAACCTTATCTAACTCCTCCCTGGGCGTGTCATCTCCTCTGGTGGGATCCACCACGCCTACCATATCCCAAATCACGTCCCCCCTATCTCATATGGTGGGGACTACCAATACCACTATCTCTCCTACTCCTTACACTCCTATCTCAAGCCGCACAGAAGCTTTTCTCTTTGGGCCTCGCACATGAGAAACAAGGAGTACTGAAGACTCACCTAACATCGTGGATCTCATGAAGACCCAACAAGATCTATCCTTGAGTCAAAACAATATGGTGAAAACCCAGATGGAGTTGCTGACGTGTTTGAGATCTCTCTCAGAGAAGTTGACGCCACCAACAAATCCAGGGTTTTCACGTGTGGAAACCCTAGTTCATTCCAACAGGGCGGGTCCTTCTCAGATTCATGTTATTCCTGATGATCAAGACACTCGTGTCCACACCACACGTGAGCCAAGCACGGGTTCTCAACACAACTTCGTTACTCGTGAAGATTTACAGAATCTCTTGCAAGCTCAGAGCGTGGAGAATTCAGATTTGTTTCATCGTCATCAACCTCCATATCCAACTGAAAGTCAACGTGAATCTCTTCCTGAAGGATATGTCACGCCTTCATTCTCGATGTATAATGGTATTGGGAATGCCCGAGAACATATATCTCGCTTCCTAGAATCATTGGGAATACATGAAAGAAATCAAGTTGTATGTCTCAAAGAATTCTCGAAGTCTCTAACGGGAAAGGCATACACTTGGTATAATAATCTAGCTCCTAATAGCATTCTCAGCTGGAGCCAGATGGTTAATGCTTTCCTCAAGAAGTATTTCTTTGTGTCTGAGCAACTCACTCTCTCTGATTTGGGAAGACTCTATCAGCGAAACAATGAACATCCAGATGATTATGTGACGAGGTTCAGAACTCGTTCAGTGGATTGCAATGATCCGAACGTGACAGAGTTGCAATTAGTGGAGCTTTGCATCAATGGGATGATACCAGTATATCGGGCCTTATTGGAGAATCTGGATATCAATAATTTCACCAAGCTCCATAAGTCTGCCAAACGATCCGCCACTACTGCACCCGCGTTATTAGAAAGGCCCAGGCCTGTAAAAGCTGAAGAAAGTCGTGGTGAGACGCGTGCCAGCAAGCGACTCGTCAACAAGCAATATAGTTCTCTTCCCTCAGTTCATGCAGTCACTGAAGGTGTTAAGAGGAAGGCGCCTACTCCTGAGGCCCCACAACTAAAACGTGCAGCCCCAGTCCAATCTCAGACTCCTACACGGGTCCCCACTAATGCTCTTGCACTAAAAGCGCCACGACAACCAAGGGAATTTCCTAAAATTCCTGATTTCCCATGTACCATGGATGAAGTGATAGAGCTCCTGGAAGCATGGATTCAAGATGGTGCTGTCAAGTCACCTCCTGTACGGAGAGAGCCTACGGCAAAAGAGATGACGGATCCCAAGTATTGTCATTTTCATCGATTCGTCAATCATCCCACGAGCGAATGTCATCGACTCAAACAAATCTTCAACGAAAAGATCGAGTCAGGGGAGTTGAACTTGGGGACTGAGGGTGTGCATAAGAATCCACTCCCTCAGCACCAACCTCAACGTCAACACCAACCTCAACGTCAGCATCAACCCAACATTCGAAATTTCACCATCTCCGGAGAATCCGTCAAGCAAACTGCTAATTATTTGATGGAGAATTTATGCGAGCTCTTGCATTTTTCTAGGAGCCAACGAAGAAACATTTTCGCCGCCCTCAGCTGGATTACTAGCGGCAAAGAACTACATGTACCTGAAAAGGTTCAGCCAAAGCCTGACGAAGTTACGCCAGAGATGATGGCAGGAGGGGAACGTGTTCCAATACCAATTATCTCCGCTCGTCTCGAAGGTACAAATTTTAAGAAAGTTCAAATTGATGCTGGTGTTATGGTTAATTTAATTCCAATCAAGACACTCCAAGCAATTGGGATTTCTCGACGGGATGTCATCTATTATCCCACAGTGACAAAAGATTTAAAAGGAAATCTCCAAGACATATACGGTCATGTTACTTTGGATCTAAAGGTGGACTCTGCTCGCACCAAAGCCAAGTTTCATGTAATCAAAGAAGATGAGGAGCACGACATGATCTTAGGGCGACCCTGGCTCCATGGGAAGAGATTTGTACTTACAATCTCACCTGTAATCATCAAAGGCCAAGAGTTCATGTTTGACCAAGAAAGCTGCGGCGTGGGAAAACTAGAGTACCGCGTAGGATCTGAAACTCTGGTGATATTCAAAGAGGTATGTGAAAGTGATTTGAAATACTTTATTCATAATTATTTAGTTCATGGAAATCCTATCCAACGTATCCCCACACAAGGATTGGATGATTCTCCGACATGGGGACTTGATTGCATCAAGTTTATCAAACCCTCTGAGGCACCTCAGGAGGAAATCAAGGCCACTTCCAATAGGTGGGTCCGGGCAAAGCAACGGTCTTATAGGCGAAAGACACCTGAGATGTCATGGGTTCCTAAGGCTACTTTGCAAGAAGGAGATAAGGTTATGCGGCGCACTAACCGAAAAGTAACTTCTATTCCGGGGTCCACAGAAAATTGGGAGGGACCTTATATTATATCTCGAGTCATGCCTGATGCACGATACATGATAAGTGCAATACATGAGAGGCTCTCAAACATGGTGGTCAACGGCAAATGGCTCAAGAAAATATGAAGATTCACTAGAATTTATTTATTTCCTGTAATTTCAATTCCTCCAAAATAAAAGTGCAAGCAATCTCTTGCCTTTTAACAAGTCAATTCAAAAGAATTCAAGTTCAAAACCTATGAGTTCAAAATAATCAATTCCTATAAACCCTTTGTTCATAAAGCCAAATAAAAGCAAATAAAATTCTTTTGCTCCTGAAGCCTTTCAGAAACAACCATCTAATGAAGACTTCGTTCCTTCATCGACTGCTTTCTTCATTAGAGCTATATCAGCAGCTTTCTTCTGCGCCTTTTCAGTTAACTTACGGAGTTCCTCAGTCATGGCAGCATGGTTCCTCTCTTCTTGCTTCACCAAATCATGGGTGAATTTGCTAACAGCAGCACGCCTTGTTCGGATGAATTGGATTCTCGCTTGAAACCGCGACAAATTGAGGTCGAAGCTTTTAAATGAAGCAATCAGCTCTTCTGCTTCATCTAATACCTCATTAGTCACGTCTCTTAGCGGGATGGCGTACATATTCGAAATCAAGTTCATAAGGTCAGCTGCAACACCTGCAAGTGCATGAAAGTGGCCACGCTTTCCAGCAATAATAAGGTGACCATAGAGATTCCATATCTTTTTGTACAGTGGGACGTGTCTCTCAAGGACATTAAATCCTCCCACTAGTATATGACCCGGGAGAATCGTTTCATGGGGAGAGATATATGCCAAACCGGCATGAGGAGATTCAAGAAGAGCCCACTCAGTTGGCGCATTTTCACCAGCAACATCGGTATTCTCAGAAACTTGTGTTTTTTTGACTACAAGCTGAAAGAAAGATTCAAAGCAAACGGAAGTTTAATAATATGTTTCAAGCTATATAATAAAAGCTTAACATAAGAAGATCGTCAAATTTACCTCAGCGTTGGGAAGGTCTTCGTCAGCAGCATTATCAAAATCCTTATTAAGGTTTTGGCTTTCACTTAGCCTTTTACCAGTGAAGTAGCTGTCATTCGTTGCTTCTTTATCTCCAGAAGGCTGCAAAAGCAAACAAGGTGAGAATAGAATGCTAAGTATTTTATTCCAAGTCGAAGGAGTTAACAAGAGGTAACCTGTGTCACAGAAGACTTAGGCCCTGTGGAGTCTCCACTTTTATTCTGCTCAGTAATCATGTCAGTGGATTTGGGCGGAGTATTCGGAGTCGATTCTTCAAGCACTGGGTTCCCCTCCAAGGAAATGAATGAAAACTTCTCGACTCCTGTAGCAGGTCCATCCTACATCAAATAAGGAAGAAAAGTCATTGAAAAAGATATATCGAAGGATTCACGACGTTATCTTGAAGAAATAATTTTCTGACGTCTGAATTCTTACGAAGAGCGACGAAAAACTCAAAATCTGTACAAATCGGTAAGAGATATGAAGAAACTTTCTTCACGAGGGTTGTTCGTATGGATGTTCCCTATCACGTGCTAAAAGGGCTTAATTTTTGGGGCAACCTACTGTCCGGAATGATTTTTCTTCTAAACAGCGTACAGACTGCGACATTCCTGGACGTGGCGTCACTTTGTGGCACATGAAATAACGGGCAAAAATGCATGAAATTCAGATTTTCTTTTTCGAGGTGAAAGCTACTGAAGTCATTTTTCCAAATTGGGGTCAATCATCGAAATCCGCCATCGGATGAAGATTCTACGCTCATTCTCGTAACGTGACTCAAAACAGGAAAATCTGACGGGATTCTTTACTTTTACACTAAAAGTAAAAATACAAGCAATGGAATGAAGTCTTACCGTCGCCCAATCTTGCATGCTAAGATTGGGGACTTGTTTATCGTTTAAGAAGTTCATCATGGAGCTGTCCTTCCCTTGGAAGAGTGATGATTCTCCCGAAAGATGACTACCGAAGGATAAAGACATTTGTGCTGCGGAACTGGCAAACTTCGAGCTAGGCGATGAATGTTGCTGCACAAGACATGGTGATAAAGCGTCAAAATCATCATAGATAAAGCTTATACCAGCATTCAAAAGTTTGAGGTAATTACCGAATTATTTACATCTCCTATTTTACGCTTAAGAGTGATATATTTAAGCAAGGGGAACGATTCCAAGTCTTCTTTGGAGGGAATTGCTCGTACTTCTTTTGGGGAGGCCATGAAATCTCTATATAATTTCATCTGGTCATCCCAAAATTGCCTGCCTGCTTCAGTAATTGATGGCACTCTTGCTCCCGAAAGGAATGATACAGGGCTGAGAAATCTGGTACGATATTCCTGCATATTCTTTGGTGGAATATCCCTTTGTGAGGGAACATCTTGATCAAAACCCATCTGACGAGCTCCTCGGTCAACGTTATATGCTCTGGTAACATATGCTCCTGATTCACTAAAGCCAAGGATGTAGCCACTACAACAGCTTATCATGAAAACCTGCTCCTCATCGGTAAGGAATCCATCTACAGAGATAACCTTTGCTGGAGCATCGTTCGGAGCATCGCCAAATGAGTGAAGTTGAGATACACCTTCGGGAATTGAAGTCCATGGACGAAAAACCGCTGCTGTTTCGTCATCCATGGATACAAGAAAATCTTTTGAGATAGGTTTGTTCATCCAGCAAACAATTCGAGCCTGGTCTGACAAAGATTTATCTTTGGAAGACAATTTTGGAGCATAACCAGGGTAATGCTCGTACAACCAAGCTTGTACGAAGTTCGTTGGTACAAACGTCTCAATCTTTGCAGCACCATTCGACAATCTCATATTTACTGACAAAGTAGAAAGATGGGTATACAAAGTACCAAGGAATAAAGAGCCAATGGGAACAGGAGTACCTTGAGCCAATACTATGGCGTATGGAATAAGCGTAAGCTTCAACTTCTTATAACCATGAAGACCTTCAAAGACGTCCTTCGACAACCAGAGTAAGAGAAATGCAGCAATGGACAACACTGAAGCGCCGCCATTACTGGGTTTTGTCCAGTGCATCATGCACGAAGCATATGCATCCTCATGCTTATTCATAGTTTCAGCAATGACGACTAACCGAGCCTGCACCCCTTTTTCATCCGCATTCAAGGTAATTCCGAGCTCTCCATTAATTGGGAGTCTCAATAACGCTGCTACGTCTTCCAGTGTGATTACAAGCTCTCCCCATGCCAGTATGAAGGAGTTTGTACTACTGCACCAACGGGTCAGAAAAGCAACTAAAGCACGTTTGTCTCTAATTACGAAGGAACTATCCGAACTCTTTACAACATGAAAGATTCCGGCCTTCTTAAAGATGTCCTTAATATTTGGAAGGTCAAGTGTATTCTGGAGATACATAGACCATGAATTAATTTGCTTCTGCGGAGAACGAAAAACGGTACTGGAAGCGCTAAAGTCACCTCTCTGTAGGCGAAAATGAGCTACACGTGACGGAATAATGGCCATTGGAGCAGTAAAATCGCCTGGGAGAATTTTAGCTTGATCCTGGGAAGTTGCAACTCGAGCTAAACTTGCTAGGCGAATTTCAAATTCATCGTTGACATGAGGGATCTCTTTCACAGCTGTAGTAGATGTAACTTCATCACCGGCACGAGAAGAACTATGAGATTCATTGTCAGTCATCATGATCTTCCAGTCTACAAAATACTGTGTTTATGAAAAGGGGAAGAACAAGCTCAAGAGGAAGATGATGTTCACGTTTTAAAAAAGAGAAAAAATTTCTGCGTGATATATATCACGCACGCACGGTTTGGGAGAGTCCTAACCTACTTGGGATTAGACGTTGCTTGAGCGGGCTTGGTCTTTAGGCCCTGTTTGGACTCCATGTTCGTGGATAAGGCTTCTATGCGGACGCATCTGGACCATCAACGTTGTGCTCACTCTGGAACACTCACGGTTCCATGCTGCCCAGGGGACTTAATGTTGATGGTGGTTTTTGGCGAGGAGGTCACAGGAGTAATTTCGCATCAATTTCTGGCGTCCTGGAATAGCTCGAGATAAGGTATGAATTTATTTTATAGTAGGGATAAGATATTTGATTACCATTAGCTGTATTTTGATATCTCACGACCCCAGCCTAGTAGCATGGTCCATATCCCTAGCCTATACGATAAAATACATACGCATGCGCATTAGCATAGCCCCTGCTCGAGCCAAATCCTAGGCCATTCACGCCATAGGCATTAGGGGCATACACGGTCATCTCCTTGGCCAAGATGCTCACGCCATTCTTTGGCTAAGATTTGGGCATCCACGGCCATGCCTTGGCCTGATTTTGGATGCCCACGCCATTGGCTTGGCTTAGCTTTGGGTGCCCATGCTACTTGCTTAGCCTAAACTTGGGTATCCACATCTTTTTCCTCGCCTAACCCCTGGAGGCCCATGGCCAATCCTTCCCCTTAGCTTTGGACGTCCATGGCCACGCCTTGGCCTGATTTTGGGCGTCCACGCCACCTTCCTTGCCTTATCCTTGGCTTCTCACGGCCTTTGGCCTAAGCTTTATCTTCATGGCTTCTCACGGCCTTTGGCCTAAGCCTTATCTTCATGGCCACGGCCTTTGGCCTAAGCCTTATCTTCATGGCCACGGCCTTTTGCCTAAGCCTTATCTTCATGATCACGGCCTTTGGCCTAGTCCTTATCCTCATGGCCACGGCCTTGGC
Organism: Papaver nudicaule; assembly: GCA_023529015.1. NCBI lineage: Eukaryota > Viridiplantae > Streptophyta > Magnoliopsida > Ranunculales > Papaveraceae > Papaver > Papaver nudicaule. The sequence goes on from JAJJMA010223254.1 coordinate 16,247, forward strand.
CTAATCCTTGTCATCACGGCACTAGCTTGCCTAATCCTTATCCTTGGCCCCTCACGCGCCTAAGCTTAATCCCTTATCCTAATGCTTGCGCCCC
>JAJJMA010223257.1:0-13732 GCA_023529015.1 Papaver nudicaule
ATCACAAGAGTGACAAATGCAAAGGCGAAAATCCTAGAATACCTTCGTATCATATAAACAACATTATAGACTATTGGTATGATAGAAATGATAAAAACGATACGGAAAGGGAATACCTTTCAAACCTTCAGCGAGGACGTTATGATTTATCAAGTACTAAGCTTCGGTCTTCGTCTTCATCAGTCTTCGTCTTGATTACCTAGAACTATCCTAGTCCGAGTTGTAGAGTAAACTTATCAAGGATTGTGTTTTTGTCTCATAAACTTGACAACTGACTTGAGATAGCAATATCAGTGGGTTCAACCGAGCAATGCTCTAATACTGTCCATCATCTCTATTAGTTTCTTTCAACTGCCGTAGACCGCCAGACCAATACCCCTAAAGTTAGCCCCCCGTGAGATGTTTTGATATCTCGAGTGATGCGCATATATTGCGTAGTTGTGTTGAATTTGAGTGGTGTCGTGTGACTATGATGCCGTGACCAGCGTGAGTGTGGTGCTTTTGAGACATGCGTAGTGGGTGTATAGGAGTGGCCTTGGCCGTTGGCCAAGGCCGAGGACTCATGGCACCATGGTTATGGCGCATGTAGTGTAGCACCTTGGCCTTGAGCCAAGGTTGATTTTTCATGGCGCTAGGCACTTGTGGCGCCATAATCTGGGTATTCCACGGCCTTGGCTAAGGCCAATTTCCATAGCGCTATAGCGCTGCAATTTTCCATGGCGCCATGATATATGGCGCCACGGCCTTGGCCTTTGGCCAAGGCCAACCTTGTTGCAGCTGGTGCATTATGGCTACGCTACTTTGGTTATGGTGCTCCTGCTTGCGCTATAGCGTACTTAAAGTCATGGCGTGCTTGTCCATGGTATGTTAGACTATTCTGGGTTTAGAGTGTGATCAGCTTAAGCCTGTTTAGGCTGTTGCATGCTTCTCAGAGAGCTCTGGACAGGCCTAGAGCTTCGGTATTCCTGAGGTTTTCATTGAGACTCGGATGTTTAGTCACATTTTGAGAGGAAATCCACGAGGATGCGTCTCTGTTAACTCTTCAGCATGTACCATTGAGAAATCTAGTTCAGATATCGAGGAATTCTGGGCGATGTCGATATGAAGCAGATTAATGGGTTTATGCGCTGGTGAGATTATCGGTACTGCACTATGATATCATCCTCTCCACCGGGAGTTATAAGAGAGAACTCATAAAGAGTACATTCAGATCGTAGAATAGGTTGCATTCTGAGCTATGGAGATGTGCCTGAATAGGCTATTGCCTCTAGGTAAGGCGTAGTTAGAGAGGAGTTTTACGATTTTGTCCCTCTCCCATTTTTCACCATCTATATTAAGTCCCCTGGTTAGTGTGGAACAGTAATGTTTCATACTAAGCACTCAGATGGTGATAGCAACCTTCAAGAGTCTTAGTTTCTTTCTCTTCTTCTTTTTTTTTTTTAGCAAAGATTTACAAACGACCAGGACTTAGTGTTAATGACTTTGAAAATTGATGGCAGATTTTTTTTTTATATGTATGTATGCACGTGAAGGAATGGAGGGGCGGCCATAGCGCTATGACCATGGTGCCATGGGATGGGGCGCAGGTAGCCACGGCCATGGCGCCGTGACTGCCTCGAAATACGTTTTTTTACATGCCAGCCCTAGGGCTGGCGGGATTTTAAGTGAGCCTTTTGTCCTTCTTTCCTTTTTTTTTAGGAGTTTTACTGGTACTAGGACTCTCAATATTTATGTGTATATGTATATACATGCCTAGGTTAAGTTTCAACAAAGAAGAGAAAAGAGGGAAGGGTTTTCCAGAGCAGTATTTCTTTTCTTTCTTCTTGATCTACTCTTTTTAGCTGTGTTTACTGATCTTGTCCATCATGTCATCAAGTGGAGCAACAACACAGAATAATAAGGTAACCTAGGGTTTAGGCGACCTAGTTTTTATATATCTATATCTATACAATGTTAGGAAATCTCCCAGACAGCTACTCCTCAGCTCATAGCGCAATGATCGAGGTTTTGAACTGGAAGATCCAAGAACTGGAGGTAGCCAAAGTTTATTCGAGCGAAAATTATACGGAATTGACTAATCATTGGTATGTGGGCGGTACGAGTCCCATTGGGGGCGTTCCCGAGAGCACCCTTTGTATTGCCGCGTTTCTGGTACACTGGTTGTCCAAGGACATCTTCGCTGATGCTCCCCTTGGTACCTTGAAACCCCATGTTGTCCCTTTGGTTGTTCTCCTGGCTCAGGGTCGAAGCTTGCCTATTGGTAGTTTATTTCTTGGCTCTCAGTATGCTCAGCTCGATGCTTTTGTCCGGGACATGTTGATGCCTGGTGTTAGGAGTGTTGGTACCTACGCAAACCCTTCATTTGTCCAGGCGATCCTGTGGGAGCACTTCGAAGCTCATAGACCCAAAAAGGGGCCTGCTTTGGATAAGACACTGAAGGAGAGCCCTCGAATCTTGCAATGGATTACCAAGTTTCCTATCACTTCTCCGGAGCTTGGGGACTTGTTGGATGATGAGAGGAATGTCATTCTTCGCCCGTGGTACACCAACTCCTCTTCTGAGATCGTACAACCCATAACTTTCACGGAGATGCCTGGTGTTGAGCTACAATCGGGACCCTGATAGTCGAGTGGTCTTACTATTGTGCAAGCTATCTTCATTATTAGTAGCACTCCTGGTTACATTCTCGGTTACTTTCGCAGGGAGGAGGTAGTAATGCCTTACAATGTCGATAGAGCGGCGAGAGTGATGGGTTTCAACCAGGATGTTCCCAAGAGATTGCTTCCCGTGCCTTCTGTGGCCGAATTGCGATCTTCGCTCGATGTATCACTTCACCCCGGCCGTCGTTCTCCTTTTGTTTTTCGTCATGGGCCGACAAGGGTGACTCATGAGTATCACGAGTTTTGGAATGGCACTCTTGAAGTTCTTCGTGGTTTCGTCAGTCGTCAAGGGCGAGGCCAGGATACTCCCATTGCTTTCGTCCAGTTATGATAGTTCGATTGTAATCCTTTCTTGGTTACAGAGCGTCCTTCTCTTTACCCTTTGTTATTCTTCCGCAGGTGAGCCCTACTCTGAGTCCCCAGTCGAACGACATGATTCCAGTTCGAGGCGTCAGAAGGAATCGGCCCAGGATGAGGCTTCCCAGGGGATACGTCTCTCAGGCGGGAACAGATGAGTTTCCTGATGACTACGAGGATGCTGAGATGACGGTAATGAGTCTTCTACCGAGGTTGCTTTGTTCTCATGCTTATGTTTAGACAGGTCTTCATTTTCGTGTTTTCTTCTTGCAGACAGACCGTCCAGGAGACAACGAGCCAATGGGGTCTTTGAACGTGGGCAATGGGGATCGAGAGATACCCGAGAAGACCAATAATTCTTCACCTCTTCGTGAGGTTTCGAGCCTTGGCGTGGTAAGTGGCTCGTGTTCTTTGTACCCCCGACTATTTCTTTCTTGTCTCTGATCTGGTAACTACCGTCTTCATATGGTTATTAACTCATTCGTTCCTTCAGACCATGAAAGGGATCGGCGAGCTTATGCACGATGAGACGTTGATGACCAAGGGTGTTGATAGTCCCCAGGTGGCTTCTCCTGTTGCCGTGGACGTGCCCGTGGACGAAAGTGCCGGTAACGAAGTCGTAGATGATGGTGATACTGAGGAGATCGAGGAATCTGACTTCGAAGACGTTATTGACGCCGAGATGAAGGCTAAGGAGGCTAGAATGAACACTCTTTAACCGACCCGAGGTGTCGCATTCCCCCTTTTGAGCGGTTTTGTCGTCTCGCAAGAGTATCAGGACATGTATACACGCATCTGGAAGGAGTTTGGGCACATTGCCAGAGAGGATGCAAACCGTGCTGTGGCGGAAGGATTTGTCGGAGTTCTGTTGGAGCGGATTGCTGAGATGCGGGAAAGTTCTATGCGTGGGGTCGAACCAGAGACATTGCAGGATTGGGAGGATGATATAGCGACTGCTGAGTATGAGTCTTATAATGTGACTTGGCTACGAGAGAGGTTCGAAAAGCGGAAGCGTGCTAAGGTTCAGGCTGATGCTATTACAGATGATGTTCTCGCCGCGAAGGAGAGGGAGGTCGCTGAGTTGGAGGCTAGGTTCGAGAATGAGCGGGACGCGCTCTTTAATATGAGAGACTCTCGTGAAGAGGCTAAGGCTATTGTGTTATATGGTCTTTTCTGAGTATCTTGGTCTTGTTTCTTGATTCATGGTTTATGAAGTTTTTTTATTTATTTGAAAGACAATGAGAGAATGAGTTTCATGTTTTGACTACGGGACACGGAATAGGACCACTTAGATCGGAATAACTAAGGATTAATCACGATATGCTTCAATCCATCTTTTCTAGATTGTTGTGGTATTCTTGCGTCTGTCTTCGAGCGAAACTAGCCTGTAGTACCCGTTCAGTGTAGACTTGGTGACCATGTAGGGTCCTGTGGGTCGCTCCCCTCTTCGTCGGGCGGTCTTCATCACCCATTCCCCTACTTTGTAGTCTCTGTTGCTGGCTAGCGGGACTCTAGGGTTGTGGAGTTTCCGGTGTAACAGTGATTTCCGGGGACGGCAGGCAGACCCGTCATTGGTGTCCCCGTCTTCTATATCTAATTGGCTGAATAGGATACTAAGGGTTTCGCGACCAGGGGAAAGGGTCATCCATTTTCTAAAATATTGAGTCGGGTGTGTGATCCACTCGTACCTTGTGATAAGAGCTCCGTCAATCCCTTGCGGGGATGTAGTCCTTGATTCCTCTTCGGAGTCTGGTGAGGCTCCCCCTTCCCCATGTAGGGATACCGTCGCTATCTGGAGACCCTCTGGTCTAGTCGGAGCGTCTGGTGGGGTTGTAGTCCCGTTGAGCAGGCTCTGGTTGTTGTTGAACCAAGGGTGGACGAGAATCATGTCGTATTATAAATCTTGTGTGACGACATAGAGTTCAGCCTCCGTCTGTACTCTGTTCACTTCTACCTGTACAGTTATTTGTCCACGAGTTATCACCGTCCTCCCTTCGGGGTCCTCCAATGTTGCTGGTGAAGGGGCGACATCGTGTAGTGATCCCCTGAAGCTTCTAGTGTTGTTGTAGAGATGCCATTGATTTTCGTTCCCGGGTCCAACAATGTGTTAGTGAATCTGATGTCGCCTATACATGCGGTAGTGAGTATTCCCCAACCTTGTCTAGCTGACAGTCCGCAGTTGTATCTTACCGAAGACCCGTTTTGTGCTAGCAGGTGTGGGTCTTCCTTCTCTCCAAATGGTAGTCCCCTACCCGATACTACGTAGTTGAGCGCTGTAAACATATCTCGACGTTGAGGCTTCGAGAAACATAAGATTTCGTATATTTTGTGTATTAAACTCTCCACTCTTTGATTCACGGGTTCTTTGTGATCAGTGAGGGCTTGGATGCGCGGGGGTCCCTGGATAGTCCGTGAGAACATGCCTTATTCTCGATGGTGCGCTCTTCGAGAATACGTCTAAAACTGTAACACTGGACCGTGGCGTGGCTGATCCTCCTGTGATAGTGGCAGTACCGAGGGTGTTCCATTTCTTCCGCAGTGGGGGCCCTTGATACTTCGGCAATTCTACGAATTTGTCTCGGACCCAGGAGTCTAGCAGTTGTTCCACCTCTATCGTTGAGATGTCGCTCAGCAGGTCGATTCCCCCTCGTTGTTGTTGTGAGCCTTCTCTTGGTATCGCGCCTCTCGTTATTGAGATCGAGTCTTGTGTCTTGCGTTCAACGAGACACTCTCCTGCCTTCCTCTTCCTATCGTTGTCATCTAAATCCCTAGATGTAGGTGAAAAAGAAGGGGTACCGAAATACTACCAACTTTTTGTTTTGGCTCGTGAGTCTTATGGTTGAAGTATGGACGATCTCAAAAATCAATATCCACACTTATAACTGGAGTTGTTAAACCTCGACAAAGAGTACTTTGGAGTCAACTTCACATTTATGCAATAACGTACTGCTTGGTGCTTTAATTATAAATCAGAGTTATAATGCGGAAAGTAAAAGCACACAAGACACCAAACGTTTTTTTAACGAGGAAACTGCCTTGCAGAAAAACCTCGGGACCTCGTCCAGTTTTGAACACCGCCCAGTACAAACTGACTACAAACACTAGCCTACTATAAGACTTCGGTCTGGGATGTAGCAGAGACCAACTCAAGCCCTCCAAGCGAATTGGCTACTGTCGCCTTCCTTACGTCTCTGGATCCCCCACAGATCGTCACGCACTTGATTCCCCTAGCTGACGTCCGTTACAGGCCTAGGAGTTGCTTTGACCGATGCCAAAGGCTTGTGTCAGCAATACTGGCTTTTCAACCAAACTGTTGACGTATGGTGTAACTGTCCTCTATCAGTTTACCATACACAAGATGACTTCCTTCGGATTGTTAAATCCAGGTCATACGGAAACCTACTTCTTGAATCGGGGCTGACACGCAAACCTAGTAAGCAATGCCCAATTCGAATCTACCTCAGTTATACACGAAGAACCACTTAAGGAACTTATATAACTGGAGCCAACTAGGTCTTACAACACCGAGTGCAGCCGTGCGTTGCTACCTTTCCAACCTTGTTGAGTAACGTATCAGTTCTTGAATAGACGTATATCAGAAGAGACGGACTTTAGAATAGACAAGAACGTGATCAGGTTACCAAGGTTACAGGTTAATCCGATTTTAACCAAAGATGGTTTCAATCTCCTACCTGTGCTTCCCAACTCTCAAGAGAAGTCTTTATAGTCGTAGGGAGTTCCCAGAGGAGCTGCAACCTATAGAGGATGACTATACCACAACAAGCATTCACCGAAGTGAAAAGAGTTTACGCTACCTTCCCTAAGGACCTTCACGTATGCTTGATGCTTGGCGGTATTTGTCCGTAGACACCTCTATTTATAACACTCAATAAGATAGGTTTCTTTGGAATTAAGCAATCAATTACTTGTCCCACAAGTTAAGGAAACCCTAAACTTGCCAACCAAGTAATAGAGATTAATCTCAACTGGAATTCTTTTTAGAATTATATGCCAAGTGTTTTGTTGGCTCAAAAACACTTCAAGATAGAAATCCAACAGACCAGAGATAATCTTATCTTATTGACTCATTGAGGATCGTTAGATGGAACACAAAAGGTATTTATGTTTTACACAAGTCCATCTAAGAGATAAATGAGTTTTGGAATTTGACTCAGGGTAAAATTCTAGGAGAATATTCACTAAATCCGACACTAGTAAGATAGCTACCGTCAGGTTCATGTACTGGTACATGAACAAAATAGCCATCTTGAACTCAGGGAATTCCCGAGTGTCTGGTACGCAAACCGGTTCGTGAACCGTGCGCCTGTCAAATTTCATCAAATCTGGATTCCGCTGGAAGTACTGGGCTGAGCCAGAACTTAGACGTGAGAACGTCCTCAGCTGTGATCCATGGACTCTTTGCTCAAGAGTACTCCTTTAGATTCATCCATATCCAACTAACAGTTTGCAAGCAAACCATTGCAATGGACACATGGCGTCGAATCTATCTCATACATTCTTGTACTCACAGTATTTGTGGGATCAAACACTGGTCATGACACAAGGCCACGTTACACAAGAATACGATCTCAATCGCTATTATCACTACTAAAGTAGTCGACTATATTTCGAAAGAATAGAGAAAGTAGAATAGAAGAATATCCATAAAGTCATAACTCCTACTAACCTTTTATCGATGAAGAATAATTGATGTCTTCTTTGTCTTCACAGTCTTCGTCTTCAAGGTCTCTACTACTTTGTCTATATCCCATTTCCGAAATCTAAACTCTAGTAGGCTAAATCAAGAATTGAGTTTTGACACCTAAAACTGACAACTAGCTTGACATACCAACGCTAGTGGGTTTGACCGGACAATGCCCTAAAAGTAGGGGTTCTGCTAGCTTCCGTGAGTTTTCCACATTTCAGTAGTTGAGATCTCTCCTTCAGGGTAGGCATTATAGTGGTCGACCGTGTTGCTACTTCCTGGAGTTCGGAGAGAGTCTGGAACTGAAGGTCTCCCAAGAGAGCTCGGTATATAGCTGGTTCGTCCTGGTTGTTTTGTTTCTTAATTGACAAAGGTCTCTTTCTAGTAGTGGTGTGTGCAACTCTGAAAAGTGAGTGCTTATGTCATGATTCATGTTTCTGTTTTTATGGGTTTATGATAAGCTTTCACTTAGTAAATATCATTGTTTGGGTTGATCAAATGTGTTCCAGTTTCTCTACATCCAACTTGGTATATGTGATGTGCTGGTTTATCCAGACTGTTTTCTCATTTTGTTGTGTAATTGACAGAGGTCTCACGCTGTTTCATTTTTGTTTCGTAATGTAAATTCTTTTTCCTGATGGCTGGTTTGCACATCAATCATATGGAATGAACCATATGAACAAATTTAGCAATTGTAATAAGTTTACAGTCGTTTTCTTACGTTTTGGAATGTTTCAAAGAATGTTCGGAGAGATCAATTATTGGGTTGAATGGCGATTTGTAATACAATAATTTCAGTAATGCAAATAAATTTAGATTTTACAATTTTGTTATTTTTTTTAAATTTCTTGTTAAACATTTGCAACGTTTATAACTTTTGCCATAATTAGAATTATAGCAACGTTTTTAGACGTTACCGTAATTAATTATAGCAACGTTTATAAACGTTCCTAATAATTAGCAACACCGTATTGGGAACGTATATAAGCGTTGCCGAAATTCATAGCAACGTCTATATATGTTGCTAATCGGCCATTTTGGCGTAGTGATGGTACTGGTGCAAACTTCCACTAGTTGTGGCTCCGTTATGTCTGGAGCGCAGCAGCCGAGGGCTTGTCCCTTAAATCTCTTTACATAGTCGTCGGGGCATTCGCCGGCTTTTTGGCGCATTTTACTCAGATCAGAGAGAGTTACCTTCCCAAAAAGGTATTCCTTGAAGAAATCATCCATCAATTCACTCCAGGTGCTTGTGGCTCTCGGTGGGAGGTGAGTGTACCATTGGTGACCTCCCCAACAAGAGACTTTGGGAACTCGTTGAGCCTCATGGTATGACTGTATCTGTATTCCCTCAGAGATTCTAGGAAACGTGAGATGTGTTCCCGTGCATTACCGGTTCCATCATATCTTGGGAAGGAGGGAGCAGTGTGTCTTTGAGAAGGTTCCCGAACTAGTTGAGTGTAGGATTTGTAGTGTGGAGTCGCAGTTGACTCGCCTCTCATTCGTGCGATGATTCTTTCCGTTGCTGGGACATCAGGGGCGTCTGGCAGTTTCTCTGCGAGGGACTTGAGGCAAGCTGTAATCTCCATTAAGGCAGCCGTGGTTTCACTTGTTGGCTGGCGATGATATCTTGTCGCCGGGCTATTTCTTCTATGGCCATAGGCGTTGGTGAGTTTTCGCCTCCTCTGTCGTTGGTATCGATTAGGTGATTGTTATTGGAGTTTGTTTTCCTTGTAGGATTTGAGATGTTGAGACGAGGACTAGGTTTCTTAGATCCTATCCCTAGTTCAGACATTCTAAAGGTGACCTCCTGAAACCGAGAGATTGATCTCCCACCGTGGTCGCCGACTGTTTTTACCTGGAAAAACAATGCACCGTCTCTAGGTACTTTCTTAGTGCTCGAGATCAAAGTCGAATAAGACGAGCCTAAAACAAGTCAATGGTGGTTCACGTCTTACTTCGGTCACAGAGAGGATAGAGGTTGATCTAGGGAGGGAAACAACGAAGAAACTTGAGATCAAGTTGAGAATGTGTTTTGGGTGTAAGAGTTCAAGATCTCCGTCGTGAAGGTGACTGGAAATTTCCAAGGCTAGAAGTGTGTTGGATACTCAGGTCTGTTTGCCATGAGGTTCTGGTGTTTTTCCGTATTCTAGTTGTTCTGCCTTGGAAGATAGAGGAAGCCTCTATTTATAGTGTTGAACTCACCCTGATCTCTCGACAGAGAAGGTGGAAGTCGTGGAAGAGTGGCGGAGTGGAGGACATGAGTTTTTCTCGGTAACTGCTAGGATCGTGTAGATCATGTCCACTCAGCGCCACTTTCTCGTAACTGTCCATCATCTCTATCAGTTTCTTTCAACTGCCGTAGACCGCCAGACCAATACCCCTAAAGTTATTCCCTTGTGAGATGTTTTGATATCTCGAGTGATGCGCAGATATTGCGTAGTTGTGTTGAATTTGAGTAGTGTCGTATGATGCCGTGACCAGCGTGAGTGTGGTGCTTTTGAGACATGCGTAGTGGGTGTATAGGAGTGGACTTGGCCGTTGGCCAAGGCCGAGGACTCATGGCGCCATGGTTATGGCGCATGTAGTGTAGCACCTTGGCCTTGGGCCAAGGTTGAGTTTTCATGGCGCCAGGTACTTGTGGCGCCGTAATCTGGGTATACCACGACCTTGGCTAAGGACAAGGGCCAAGGCCAATTTCCATAGCGCTATAGCGCTGCAATTTTCCATGGCTCCATGATATATGGCGCCACGACCTTGGCCAACCTTGTTGCAGCTGGTGCACTCTGGATACGGTTATGGTGCGCGTGCTTGCACTTTAGCGTACTTGAAGTCATGGCGTGTTTATCCATGGTATGTTAGACCATTCTGGGTTTATAGTGTGATCTGCTTAAGCCTGTTTAGGCCGTTGCATGCCTCTCAGAGCGCTCTGGACATGCCTAGAGCTTCGGTATTCCTGAGGTTTTCATAGAGACTCGGATGTTGAGTCACATTTTGAGAGGAAATCCACGAGGATGCGTCTCTGTTAACTCTTCACCATGTACCATTGAGCAATCTAGTTTAAATATCGAGGAATTCTAGGCGATGTCGATATGAAGCAGATTAATGGGTTTATGCGCTGGTGAGATTATCACTACTGCACTATGATATCATCCTCTCCATCGGGAGTTATAAGAGAGAACTCATAAAGAGTACATTCATCTCGTAGAATAGGTTGCATTCTGAGCTATAGAGATGTGCCTGAATAGGCTATTGCCTCTAGGTAAGGCGTAGTTAGAGAGGAGTTTTATGATTTTGTCCCTCTCCCATTTTTCACCATCTACAACGGGTTACATCAGACTTATAGACTTATGGAATCCAAACACTCAATTGGGAATAACTCGCCTTTGATAGCTTCTACTACACGCCGTATTTAGAAATTGCAGTGTCCTAAAAAAACCAAGCTTTTCTTGTGGAAAGCCATGAAGGAGGGATTTCCTACTTTTGATCTCTTTCACTCGCGTGCGATTACTCCGAATGGTCTTGTGGCCAGTGTGAGGTTTTCCGCGAGACCACTAATCTTCTATTTTTCTTATGCAACTTTGCTTCACAGGTTTGGACACTCATTTGGACACACTTGTTGTCTATATACAAGCCTCCCACAAGTTCGAATTTTATGAGGCCATACACACTTGCTCAGCTGTTACAATTGGAGATACCACAACAATTCTTATGCCTGCATCTCTACACTGTTTGGCACATCCGGCTCACAAGGAATATGGCTATTTATAAACAACAGAAGATCACACCATCCCAATTGTACCAGCTAATCATTATCATGTGGCAGGAATTTCAATGGTCCTCTACCCACATTGCTCCTTACCTACCGGATTCTCCACCACAGCCTCTAAAATTGTCCAAAGTACAACAATGCAAGGATATTTGGATTCATTAGATGCCTCCCACTCATCCTTATGTCAAGTTGAATACCGATGGTTCTTCGAAAGGTAATCCAGGGATTGCAGGTGCTGGCATTATTGCAAGAGATTTTATAGGGACTCTTATCCAATTAATGGCTTCCTCTTTGGGATTCACTACATCTTTGGTGGCTGAAACTTGGGGCATTCATCTTGTTGCGCGAATGGCTTTACGTAACAATTGGGAGTCTGTATGGATTGTGACAGACTCTTTGGCACTTATTACTATTATTTGTAATGGCCCGTCTTCGGCACCTTGGTTTCTTTTGGGTTCATGAAACAATGCATCTTGTACAACAAATAGGACAATTAAGAATATATCATGCCTACAGAGAAGCCAACAGAGCTGCAGATGCACTTGCAAATGAGGTTGTAAGAAGGCACCAACAACAACCTCATCGGCTGTCTACGATGGTTTGGGACTATTTTAGCCCCATTTTCTTATCTGAAATATTGTTTCATGATCGTATTGGGCGTGCCCAACTTCGTACTATAACTGACCCAATTTAAGTTATATGAGCAAGCCTTTCTTTCATTTTTTTTTTTTTAATATATATATTAAATTAGTATGTGTGTTATCTAGGTACACTTTTGTATTTTCTATGCATATGAATGTAGGTGCATGTATAACTAAAAAAAAAATCATTTTCATGTGGACCTCCATATAGCGGACGTGGATCCCTCGTCGTGAAATAAGTAATGAAAGGGAAGCCCCGAGTCTTTTGTGGCCCCAAAGATATTCTTAGATAGAAGGTTTACTGTATCTACACAGATTCAATTGTAGAAAATCGTCATATTGGAACCAATCATTTCTATACCAATAAAACCATTCAAAAATCAAAATTTTATTGTAGTAGATTTAAATATAATTATTAATTATAGAGGTAGACGAGAGAATCACATGAAATCTTATTTGGATTAAAACTTTACTTTATCAAAATCTTAGTGTTTGATTTTTCGATCGACCTGCCATTGATTTTATTAATCAGAACTAGAAGTTTTCTTCAATTTTGGGTTGGTGATGGTGGTTCTGTTGGCGTAGTTAGAATGTTGGTGGTGGTGAAGATCAAAGGAGGATTGTCGATCTCCAAAAGAGTTAAGAGGATAAGATGAGGACATGGTAGATGATAAATCTGAAAGGTATGGTTGTTTCAAGCTACATCTTCGTCTTTTATAGTGCCCCGTTCCCTTTCCAACTTCTTATAATATATTGCCGATGGATAGTATGGTCTTAAAACGCGGTCGATAGGTGTAATCTTGAAGTCTAAATATAGTGGCTACTTAAGAACTTCTTGATCATTTATGTAAATTCATTATGATAAACTTACCGTACATTCGGCAAAATAGGTAAGGCTGTTGAAAATGTTAACAGTGTCTTCATCTATTAATATTGGATATAGTTCTCAAAAAAAAAATGGATATCCAATCTAATTTTCTTGTAATTGAGTTTTTAAATTAGTCTTTTTCCAAAGAAATTAAGCATTTGAAGATCTACTCTTTATTCGTTGATGTTGGGATTGTCCGAATGACATTAATGAAGCCGCATCAACTTTGTTATATGCTTCTGCAAGATGTGCAATCTGCCTGAGCTGTCTAAGCTACGTAGGTTGATTGGTTACCGATATGGGAATAGCTTTGCAATTGTTGCAGTGGAATTGCTCCCAGGAATCTAGTGAACCGTCAGGTTTGACTTAAACCTCTTATTTATGGTTAACTTGTATATATGTAATTTGGTTTCAAATCTTAGTATTCTTGTTTCTCTGAAACAGATTGATGAAAGAAATAGCTTGTGAAAACTGCCTTGAAACAGATCCTGTACAAACAGACATTCAGATATTAAGTTTAAGTTTAAATACTTGAGGTTTAGACAGGACATACCAGAGGGCCAACATACTTTAGTGGGGCGACGCAACGCAAGAGCGACGCATGAGAAGCCCAGCAGCAAGCTGCTGTGATGGGAACTCCCCTATAAAAAATATTAATTTAATATCGTGTGATCCGATGGCCTAAATATCAGATATTAAACTGATAAGAATAGATACTACACTTGATCTTAG
>JAJJMA010223266.1:0-10619 GCA_023529015.1 Papaver nudicaule
AGTAGGGAGTCGGTACAAGGAAGCCACCAACAGACGTCTGTTCCTCAGACAGGGAAACCATCTCCGGAACAAAGGGGAGACCAGCCCGCGAACAGTCAATCTCGTCTATCCCCAGACCGACGTTATCGAGGACCGAACCTTCTTGAAATAAAGTGTCAGCATCACCAACACCGTCGCCTTCATCCACGGCAACCACCGAGACCGGAGAGTAAGTTGGAGATCCACCCTGGACGGACTGATTCTTCTTAGACGCACCCCGCTTCTTCTTGCGAGGATGAATCTCCTGAAAGAGAGTAACAGTGTTCAAGAAAGAAATAGAAAAGAGGAGAAAAGACGAACCGGCACAAAAGCCTACCGAATTCCCTGCTGAGGACTGGACAGGCGGAAAGGCTTCTTCAGGACTCAACTTCCCGGTGCTCAAGCGCCCCCGGCTACGAGTCACCATGACCCTGCACTGCAACATCACGACCCTTGTCAAAAGAACAGAACACGTATATAATGAAGCTGCGACAAGGTACTCACCGGACTTGGAACCCACGTTCTCCGCTTCACATAAGCTCCTCTCTGTGAAGATGAACCAGAAATGCTCTCGTCGGCCATAATTTCATCCACTGTTCTTCTAGTGTAAGCTCTCTCCTGCGAAGACGAACCAGAATCATCACCAGCCATGGATCTTAAGAGGCAACCACGCAGAGGAACTAGCACGAGAAGATGGAGAGTATAATATTGTCGCTCACATATATATATATGTACACAAGGGTGAAACCCTAGGAATTGGATGCGTAGTACACGGAGCGTGACCAAGACGCACAAAGGATAAGTACGGAAGGCACTATGTTCGCGGCCTCAGTCAAAGTCTATCAACAGGACTCAAACGCGATCGTCTCAGAAATTCCCTGAGGAGAAGGGGGAACTTACGCCAAGAAACCGGTAATCCGTCACTCTCCCTTCTTATCTAGATAATATCACCGGCAAAACACGAGTGTGACCTCACCTCCATGCGGGTTCAGAAACCCTAGGGAGAGTACTCGGCCGAGTCAGGCCGATGGTCATCGACCGGAGGACAGACCTGCTAGACCTACAGAGGGTGCACCTGACGCGCCCCAAACACTCGGGAACACCATTGTCCCGTTAATCGGAAGCCCTATCTTAGCAGCATATATGTACTTACACACGAATTTACTTTTAGTCCATGAGACCCTGTGCTAGTATTAGATGGAAAACCTTATACCGTTCTCGTCACCATCTGAGTGCTTAGCATGAAACATTTCTGTTCCACACTAACCAGGGGACTTTCTGTAGATGGTGAAAAATGAGAGAGGGACAAGATTGTCAAAACACTCTCGAAACCATGTCTTATTAAAGGCAGTCGCCTATTCAGGCTCATCTCTATAGCTCAGAATGCAATTCATTCCATGAGCCGAACAAACTCTCTATGAGCTCTCTCTTATAACTCCGGTGGAGAGGGTAATATCGTAGCGCAGTACTAACGATCTCACCAACATATTAAACCCATCGATCAGCTCAGAGCCAGACCTCGCTTGATGGTACACGGTGAAGGATCAACAGAGACGTATCCTCATGGATTTCCTCTTAAAAATACGACTCAATACACGAGTCTTGGTGCAAACCTCAGAAATGTCGAAGCTCCAGGCCGGTCCAGAGCTCTCTGAGAAGCATACACCAGCCTAAATAGGCCTAAGCGGACCCAATCTCAAATTCAGGATGGTCTAGCATACCATGGATAAACATGCCATGACCTCAAGTGTGTTGTAGCATAAACACTCACACCACGACTAAGGCACAGGCTGCCCAAAGTCGAGCTTGGCCAGAGGCCAAAGCCATAAACGCCACATAGCATGGCACCACAAACCATGAAAAACCATGGATCAGCCTTGGCCAAGAGGCCAAGGCCATGGCACAAGGCGCCACAAATTTACTTGACCTTGGCCAAAGGCCAAGGCCATAACGAAAAAATAGCCGCAAGCAGGCCAGGCCTTGGCCACAAGCCAAGGCCGTGGCGCCATACTTCATGGCGCCACAATAAATATGCTTTGGCCAAATGGCCGTGGCACCATACTCCATGGCGCCACAATAAATAGGCATTAGCCAAACAGAAAATCGTGGCACAACAAAGTGGCCAAAGGCCAAGGCCGTGGCGCCATGAGCCATGGCGCCTCCACGGTTAGCGCCAAAGGCGCGTCCTAAACTGGCCAAAGGCCAAAGACCATGGCGCCATCATTCATGGCGCCACAACAGGATGGCCTTGGCCAAAGGCCAAGGCCGTGGCGCCATGCGCCACACGACTAGCGCCAAAAGCGCATTCTGAGCTAACCTTGGCCAAGGGCCAAGGCCGTGGCGCCATGAGCCATGGCGCCACCATAACTAACGCCAAAGGCGCGTTCCAAACCAAACTTTGGCCATGGGCCATGGCGCCATAAGCCATGGGCCATGGCGCCATAAGCCATGGCGCCGCCATAACTAGTGCCATAGCGCAATCAAGCACTTGTGGCCTTGGCCAAAAACCAAGGCCACTCGACATCACACCATGTTTGTCACGACAATCAGTCGTACAACCCTACTCTACCCAACTCAACTACGCAATAGTCGCGTATCACTCACTCGAGATATCAAAACGTCACACGGGGGGATAACTTTAGGGGTATTGGTCTGGCGGTCTACGGCAGTTGAAAGAAACTGATGGAGATAGTGGACAGTTACGAGAAGATGGCGCGAGTGGGCATGTTCCACACGACTCAGGCAGTTACGGAAACCAACGCATGTCCTCCACTCCTCCACTCTTCTACGACTTCCACCTTCTCTGTCGAGAGATCAGGGTGAGTTCAAACTATAAATAGAGGCTTCCTCTATCTTCCAAGGCAGAACGTTCAGAACAACTAGAACACCGAGAATATCCAGAAAACCTCAGAGAAAAACACCTGAGAATCTAAACTCGTTCTAGCCTTGGAGATTTCTAGTCGACTTCACGACGGAAATCTTGAGCTCAAACACCCAAAAACTCACCTTCAACCTGATCTCAAGTTTCTTCCATGTTTCCCTCCCTAGACCAACCTCTATCCTCTCTGTGACCGAAGCAAGGTGGGAACGGCCATCCTTGGTTTAGGCTTGCCTTGTTCGACTTTGATCTCCGAGCACTACGAAAGTACCCAGAGACGGTACACTTGTTTTTGCAGGTAAAAACAGTTGGCGACCACAGTGGGAGATCATTCTCTCGGTCCCAGAAGGTCATCCATGAAGAAGCGTCTACCCTGGGAGATAACGGCGCAAGAACCACACTCCGATGAAACGATCCACGTCGGGAGCTTCACCGCCTACGACAAATCTGCAAAGGAGGAGGCCACCCTCCTCATCGAAAGGCTATGCGAGACCCTCCACTTTTCGAAAGGACAGCGTGTCGACACGTTCGAGGCCCTCAACCGCATCGCTTTCGAAGACAATCTCGCTCCAACTCTACCTATGATTTCTGAGATGTCCTTAACGGTCGACGCGCAGGCGCAGGACATCACTTTCACTGACAAAGACATGCTGGCTGAAGAAGGACACAATCGCGCCCTCTATGTAACCGCTCACATCAAAGGCACGGAGTTCAAGAGAGCACTAGTTGATACCGGAGCTGCAGCCAACGTGGTCTCTCTCAAGACCCTAAGAATTGCAAAGATCCCTAAACAGCAGGTAGTTTATCACCCTATCATGATGAAGGACTTCGAGGGGAACAAAACAAGTACATATGGACACATCAGCTTGGAGTTAAAGGTCGGGCCCATCCACACGAAGACTAAGTTCCACGTAATCGAGAAAGAGCCGGAGTAACACATGATATTAGGAAGGCCCTGGCTGCACGAGAACAAAGTCGTCGCTTCTACTTACCACCAATGCTTGAAAGCCGTCCTAAACGAAGATCCGAAAGACGAGGCTTCCCAACGCCCAGACAAGGTCCACAGTATCCCAATCCCGAGTTGGACATCCCTGGAGAGGTGTAACACACAGCAACGGTCCGACGGGGACTCGAAACAAGGAGGAGGAGAAAGCAGGACGACGACTCACAAGAGAGCCGGGAACTTCGTGACGACCCAGGACGCTAAAGGGAGAATGGTCTACCTCCGACGCCCATTATAGCAATTAACAGGGGAGGCTAGTCATAGCTCTCCCCACCCTGGAGAATGTAGCTACAACGAGCAACAAGTGGAAGATGAAGTCCAAGATGCACCCCCACAACTACAAGACGGAACAGACTCCACATCAGACGCACTCGAAACCGTGAATGTCGGGACGGACGACTCACCCAGACCTATCTTCATCAGCTCAACCTTATCCCCCGAGGAACGAGCCGAGTTCGTAGACCTGCTGAGAGAATACCAGGAAACGTTTGCTTGGACCTACGAGGAAATGCCGGGACTCGACGAAAAGCTGGTGACACATCACTTGCCCATCATTCCAGGTTCCAGACCAGTCAAACAACAACCAAGGAATTTCAGGCACGACGTGGAGGAACAGATAAAGGCCGAAATACAGAAACTACTGACGGCAGGATTTATCAAACCCATCCAACACACCACTTGGCTGGCAAATGTAGTACCCGTTAAGAAGAAAAATGGCCAAATACGTTGATGTGTCGACTTCAGAGACCTAAACAAATGCTACCCGAAGGATGATTTCCCGCTTCCGAATATCGATATGCTCGTGGATGCCACCAGTGGACACGCTATGTTCTCCTTCATGGACGGGTACAGTGGATATAACCAAATAAAAATGTATGAACACGACGCCCCGAGGACAGCATTTCGGACACCCCTCATGAACTTTTACTACACAGTCATGCCCTTTGGCCTAAAGAACGCGGGAGCTACCTATCAGCGAGCGATGACATCCATCTTCCACGACATGATGCACAAAGAGGTCGAAGACTACGTAGACAATGTCGTTGTTAAGTCCAGAACTAGGGCGTCACATGCAGGGGTATTACGACGAGTGTTCGAGAGATGTCGGGAATACAAACTAAAGATGAATCCTCTGAAATGTGCTTTTGGAGTCTCCTCAGGAAAATTCCTCGGCTTTCAAGTAACCGAACGAGGAATCGAAGTCGGCCCGTCCAAGACCCAAGCCATCACCACAATGCCTCCACCTCGGACGGTGAGAGAACTGAAGAGTTTCATGGGGAAAGTTTCTTACATTCGACGCTTCATCCCGGGACTCGCTCAATTCGTGGCGTCATTCACCCCTTTATTGAAGAAAGATACTCCATTCACCTGGACGTCTGTTCAACAAGAGGCATTCCAGAAGATACGACAACTACTCCTGTCACCTGCAGTGATGAAATCGCCCACACCGGCAAAACCGCTACTCCTCTACACCGCCTCAAGTGACGTCGCAATCGGAGCACTTCTGGCGCAAGAAGACGAAGGAGGAGTCGAATGTCCGATGTACTACATCAGCCGCACCCTGAAAGACGCAGAACTCCGATACCCCAAGGCCGAGAAAGCCTGCCTATCCTTGATCTTCGCGGTCCAGAAGCTTCGACACTACCTCCTCTCCAACCCAATAATCCTGATGGCGAAGGCGGACCCTATCAAGTATCTCCTATCGAAGCCTGCCCTGATAGGGAGGCCAGCGAAATGGTTGTTGCAGATGTATGAGTTCGACATAGCTTGTGTGTCCCCGAAGGCCATTAAGGGACAAGCAGTGGCCGACCTCCTCGCTGCCTTCCCGGGGGAAGACTCAACAACTTTACACGAAGAGGTACCGGGCGAATTCCCAGAAATAGCACTGATGAATACAGACACATGGCTCTTATACTTTGACGGGTCTGCTACCCCGAGCGACAACACCGGAGGGGCAGGCGTCATTTTGGTATCACCAACAGGCGAAGTGTTCTCCCATTCCTTTAAACTGGATTTCAAGTGTACGAACAACTCAGCGGAATATGAGGCTTTTCTCCTAGGACTATCGCTAGCCAAGCAAGCCGGCGCTGCGCACCTCGAAATTAGAGGCGATTCCAAGCTACTAGTGAACCAAATGAACGGAGTCTACTCTCTCAAGGAAATCACACTCGCCCCTCATAGAGCCGAGGCCCAGAGACTGCTGAATCACTTCGCCGACGCCACCATAACGCATACCGGACGCACCAACAACAGACACGCTGACTGTCTGGCGACCCTGGCATCCAAACTCCAATTTAAGGGAGAGGAGGAGATTGTAACAGTACGGAGACGCACCGCCCCCTCGACTTGGCTGACAGAAGGCGAGCTCATACCCGACAACGATTGGCGGACACCCATTATCGAAGGTAATCATACCTCCACAAGAAAGCTCGGTATAAGAGAGTTGAAACACTTCTTTCTTTTCCATGGAGTACTATATCACAGAAACCCAGACGGATCATTATCGAGATGCCTAGGAGGACTCGAAGCGCGAGAACAGCTCGAACGCGTCCACAATGAGGTCTGTGGACAAACGCTTGTGGTGACCTTGTATAGACGACTCCAAAGGCTTGGCTACTACTGGCCAACAATGGAATAGCAATCTCGGGCGTTGCAAGAGGATTGCTCCAACTGCCAGACTCCCCCTCATCAACCCGAAGCTCTGGTATGCCAACCTTCTGAGGATTGGAGGGAGCCCTTCATCAAGTACCTCAACGACGAGATCCTACCAGAAGACCGACGCGTGGCTAGCCGTCTGATCAAAAGGTCCAGGAGGTTCCTCTACCATGAAGGAGTACTATACCGTAAAAGTTACGGAGGAGGTTTGCTTCGTTGCCTCTCGGGCGAGGAGATCCCCACGGTGCTGAGGGAAATGCACGAAGCCGAACACCAAGGGAAGAGAAAGCTATTCCTACAAGTCCATGAAAGGTACTACTGGCCAACCATGGAAGACGATGCAACTTCCTTCGTACAAAGATGTCACAAGTGTCAGACGCACGGGAACCTTATCCACACCCCATGCTTACCACTCCGATCCGTCAGTAGCCCCTGGCCATTTTACAGCTGGGGACTCGACCTTATTGGAAATATCAACCCCCCTTCCTCGAAAAACCAGGAATATATCATCACCGCAACGGAGTACTTCAGCAAATGGGTGGAAGCGATACCTTTGAAGAGCACGACCGGTGTCACTATCGCGGCATTTATCAAGGAGCACATCATCTGTAGGTTCGGGATCCCTAAGCACATCGTCACAGACAATGGGACATCGTTTGTCAACAAAGACGTGGCGAAACTACTTCGAAGGTACGAGATCCAACACATCTGCTCGACACCATACTACCCCCAAGGGAACGGGCAGGCAGAGAGTACCAACAAGACATTAATTCGGATCATCAGCAGAACCATACACGATAATCCGAGGTCGTGGCACGAAGAACTACCTATGGCGTTATGGGCGTACAGAATCTCCCCACGGAGCTCCACTGGAACTTCACCTTACTCACTCGTCTACGGCGCCGACGCCATATTGCCAGCAGAAATCAAGGTACCTTCTGCCCGTATTGCAGCGGCAAGTGGCATCCATTGGAATGAAGCTGAAATAGCCGATTCAAGGATAGCAGAGCTAGACTCCCTGGATTCGAGACGGACCAAGGCCGAAAGACACACAGAGATGTACCGAAAGAGGCTTTCCCGGGCTTATAACAAAGCGGTGAAACCGAGAACTTTTCAGGTGGGAGACCTAGTGCTGAAAACGACGAAGTACGTCCAACAAGACGCCACGGCATCGAATTTTGCTCCAAATTGGGAAGGGCCTTATGTTATCTCAAAGGCGTCTGCGAGCGGATATTACAAGATAGTCACCGTAGATGGAAAAGCAGAGGGGACTGTCATCAATGGCAAATGGCTGAAGGCGTACTATGCCTAAACGCAGCCATTACGAGGAAGCCGACAAAGAAGGCTGGGGAACCACAACGCCCCACCCTTAAATAAAAAATTAAAAAAAAAAAAACGTGGCGCCACAAGACACCACTACCCGTGGAAAAGGAGAGCACATGGTGTGGCGCCCCAACTCATGGCGCCACACATAATAAAAAAAAAAGGGGGGAAGAAAGAAGAGGGAGAAGCCACGGCGCCATGGAACGACACTACCCATAGCACCACGAGAGGAAAAGAGAAAGTGAAGGAAAAGGAAGTCAGGATTTAAGATCACGACTTTTTTTTAGCGGACGGCGAGCTACAGAGCACGATGGAGGAAGGAGACAGAGCACGATCCTACCCAAGCGAGCCCGCAACCCCGTGAACGCAGGGAGCCGATATCGACTCTACAGAAGAATTACCGGAACGGACCCAGAAACACGAAACACGTGGGGACTTAAGTCAGGGAAGAGAAATTTTGATCTTCTGATGGAACTGTTCAACCATTCAAAAAAAAAAAGAGAGAGAACCTCAATAAATCTCGAATAAAAAAAAAATTTCCTCATACTTAGAAGCCTTTTGTTGTCTAAAAAAAAACTCTATGTCTCTCCAACTTTCAAAACAAACCATCCAACAGAGAATAGTCTCGATTGTAGAGCATCTCCACCCTCTTCCGAAAAACTTCATTCTTCTTCCTCAAGCTCTCGATCACCTCATTAACCTCATTAGATTCTTCGACCAGAGCTTGTTCCTTGGCCCGAATGGCTTTCAACATTCGCCCAGCCTTGTCAGATAATCCCTCCATATCTCGTTCGGCGCAAAGAAGAGCTCTCGAACAAGGAAAGGTGTTCGAAATCATCCCAGCACGATCTACCTTCACGATCTCGAGACGTTGGCGAAGCCAGCCTATGTTACACATCATCGCCTCCAGGACAGCTATGTGAGTCTCCCACTTCTGAATCATCTCAGGAGTCACGTTGTACAGCTTTTCTTCCTCCATCTCTCTACGTACGGGAAGAAGCAGAGAGACCAGAGTGACCATGACAGGGGTATCCTTCATCAGTCGTCTGGTAGCGACGTGACCATATCTTCTCCAAATCTTCTCATAGAGATCCGAGTAGGGAGTCGGTACAAGGAAGCCACCAACAGACGTCTGTTCCTCAGACAGGGAAACCATCTCCGGAACAAAGGGGAGACCAGCCCGCGAACAGTCAATCTCGTCTATCCCCAGACCGACGTTATCGAGGACCGAACCTTCTTGAAATAAAGTGTCAGCATCACCAACACCGTCGCCTTCATCCACGGCAACCACCGAGACCGGAGAGTAAGTTGGAGATCCACCCTGGACGGACTGATTCTTCTTAGACGCACCCCGCTTCTTCTTGCGAGGATGAATCTCCTGAAAGAGAGTAACAGTGTTCAAGAAAGAAATAGAAAAGAGGAGAAAAGACGAACCGGCACAAAAGCCTACCGAATTCCCTGCTGAGGACTGGACAGGCGGAAAGGCTTCTTCAGGACTCAACTTCCCGGTGCTCAAGCGCCCCCGGCTACGAGTCACCATGACCCTGCACTGCAACATCACGACCCTTGTCAAAAGAACAGAACACGTATATAATGAAGCTGCGACAAGGTACTCACCGGACTTGGAACCCACGTTCTCCGCTTCACATAAGCTCCTCTCTGTGAAGATGAACCAGAAATGCTCTCGTCGGCCATAATTTCATCCACTGTTCTTCTAGTGTAAGCTCTCTCCTGCGAAGACGAACCAGAATCATCACCAGCCATGGATCTTAAGAGGCAACCACGCAGAGGAACTAGCACGAGAAGATGGAGAGTATAATATTGTCGCTCACATATATATATATGTACACAAGGGTGAAACCCTAGGAATTGGATGCGTAGTACACGGAGCGTGACCAAGACGCACAAAGGATAAGTACGGAAGGCACTATGTTCGCGGCCTCAGTCAAAGTCTATCAACAGGACTCAAACGCGATCGTCTCAGAAATTCCCTGAGGAGAAGGGGGAACTTACGCCAAGAAACCGGTAATCCGTCACTCTCCCTTCTTATCTAGATAATATCACCGGCAAAACACGAGTGTGACCTCACCTCCATGCGGGTTCAGAAACCCTAGGGAGAGTACTCGGCCGAGTCAGGCCGATGGTCATCGACCGGAGGACAGACCTGCTAGACCTACAGAGGGTGCACCTGACGCGCCCCAAACACTCGGGAACACCATTGTCCCGTTAATCGGAAGCCCTATCTTAGCAGCATATATGTACTTACACACGAATTTACTTTTAGTCCATGAGACCCTGTGCTAGTATTAGATGGAAAACCTTATACCGTTCTCGTCACCATCTGAGTGCTTAGCATGAAACATTTCTGTTCCACACTAACCAGGGGACTTTCTGTAGATGGTGAAAAATGAGAGAGGGACAAGATTGTCAAAACACTCTCGAAACCATGTCTTATTAAAGGCAGTCGCCTATTCAGGCTCATCTCTATAGCTCAGAATGCAATTCATTCCATGAGCCGAACAAACTCTCTATGAGCTCTCTCTTATAACTCCGGTGGAGAGGGTAATATCGTAGCGCAGTACTAACGATCTCACCAACATATTAAACCCATCGATCAGCTCAGAGCCAGACCTCGCTTGATGGTACACGGTGAAGGATCAACAGAGACGTATCCTCATGGATTTCCTCTTAAAAATACGACTCAATACACGAGTCTTGGTGCAAACCTCAGAAATGTCGAAG